>CM074492.1:4656675-4945386 GCA_037389245.1 Oryzias sinensis
AAAGACTTATGTTTCTGCTTTCAAGTAGATGCTAAAGGAAGTTTTGTTTGAAGCAGAAGACGTTTGATCGGTATTTCTATCAATTGGGATCAAAGGGTTAAAAACTTGATCATTTCTCCATGCAGAGTATCTGATAGTGAATGACAACTTTCATTAGAAACTTTTAACAAAAAATTTGTTTTTGAATTTGTCAATTTTGCTTATGAAAAAATGAACAAAATATTAATGTAAAAAGTATTTTTGATCTTTTGAATACTGCTCCTCCTTTATCTTCATGGTGCTATCATCACAACCCTGGGCCCCACCTGCTGCACCCTCACATCCTGTAGAACTGTCACCATCTATCCTATCATCAACTTCATCAAAGGGATTTGAAAGCCTGGTAAAATCAGAAGTTAAAATGGTGCCGCTCACTCCAATGCAGGACATATCACAGCTTTTACCATCACTAAATTCATCTGCCATGCAAACCTTACCCTCTCTGCCCCTCAGGAAGTTCACCTGTCCTGGGCCATTTGCCCAAATGCCACCAACTCCACCCAACATCTAGCCCTCAAACCATCCCTCTCAAAACTGCTAAACATCTGATCTTTATATAAAAATAACATGAATCATAATCTGGATTTTATGTCTTTAACAGACACAACAAGACTTTTTTAATCCACTTCAACTCTGACAATGTTCCAGACCAAAGGCATCCTTCCCAACTCAGCGTTTCACAACTGCAGGTCTTTTACCTTTACTCTTCTTCTTTTTTTAAAGGATTTTAGTTACAATTTATGATTTTACATTTGTAACTGCGATTTTGTTGTCTTGACTGTATTTTTTCTCTGTCTTTTTCCGTGAAGCGCCTCAAGCTGAAAGGTTTTGTGGTCTGCTCACAAAAGGCAGTCCTTACTGAACTGTTACTGACCATTATGTCTAAATTCTCCCTCGCATGTGTCAGTGTTTCCAATAACGATACATAACTGAGCGCATGCGCCACCTCATCCAGTTGTAGGCAACGTGCATTCTCTTTGATGGGTTACCGTTTATTAGTAAGTGTAAAGAATGGAGCTTGTAGGCACTTAAAAAGAGCATTAACTTTAACAAATATATTACCACTATGGTTTGGCTTGCAGATCACATTTTGAGCTATTACCAAGCAATATTGGGGTGTTTTCTAAAGGATGTCACATTCACGCCCTGGCACATTTAGTGTCAGCCCACATCTGTCTGCTTAACTGTGCTGAACCTACTTTGACGTCAGGCATACTCATGTGTGTGATTGTGTCCTTGATTGCTGTTAAATAAAACAAAATATCCAGTAAACAACAAACATTGACATGTTCCTTCACTATTTTTCTTAATAGAAACTGTATGCTTGTTTAAACTTGTAACACATTTAATTTCACTTTTTCAGAATGTACTTGCTTCATAATTAAACCTGGGGGAAAATCTGACAATTATTTTATTTTGTCCTGATTCAATCAGCTGGTTATTCCAAACAAAAGATCTTAATATGAATATTAAAAATATATTATGCTATAATTTTTAACGTTTTTTCATCTCTTATTTTAAAATGCTAATAATTTTCATTTTGCACAGATTGGGTCTAAACAGCAGAAGTTACTTTATTTTCCCAGTACACTCGCATGCAGCTTCTATGCAGAGCCACACTGGCATCTGGTGGACGTTTGAGTAATTCATTTCACTAAAATATATTTATAAAAGCAAAGTTTTGCAGTCTCTTATTACTAATCAAAGGTTTCCAGATGATTATGGTAAACAGTTTTTCTTTTTTGTATCTCTGTTGTTTGTATTTTCTTCATTTGGTACATTTGTCACACAGTGGGACAAACACAAAAAGCTGATAACTATTTAAGTATAAATCTATGTTTAAAAAACAAAAAGATACTTTAATAATTCACAAAGCAATTTTTCTACTCGTTTTAGGGGGGAAACTGCCTTTGGGTTTTAATATACTATACTTTTTTAGACTCAAGGTCCAAATGTCAACACTGTACAAAAAAGAAGAAATAAAAGAAAATATAATCTCCTCATTTACTATTTGAAAATTATATTACCATATCTGGCTTTTGTTTAACACACGTAAATAAAATTATATCACAAATATTTTAATTATGAATTATGAATTGAATAAACGAAATCACATAACTCAGTATTTTGACTCATAGCTTTATAACACCTGATTGTTTTCATCTTTGACGAATACAGTGATCCATTGCTATAACACGGTTTACTTTTCACGGTTTCGCTAATTCACGGATTTGCATCGTGCATTGTGTTCTGCATTCTGATTGGCTAAAAAGTCACTCCGCTTCTTCTCTACCTGTGCGTCAATAACGTTGCAGTTCAATATGTACACGTTTGTAAAACAGCTCGCCACATTTACAACATGTACGTGCAAATCATCTTGCAATTTCGAGTTTCTCCAAAACCCATAGTAAAAGAGCGACAACTGTCAATCACCATGTTCTTCTCCCGATCAATCACAGCTGCGCCGCGGGCTTCAAAAGGAGAAAACACTGCAGAGCGGAGTCAGGATGCAGAGCATCAGTCTGAAGAGCAGGGAAATACACCTGAGTCACTATTTGTCCGACTGTACTTTGTATTTTTTTCATAATCATTTTACATTTTCTCCCGTTTAATCCAATTACTCGGGTCGCGGTGGGTGGGGCTAATCTCCGCGATTTGAAGCCTTCTGTTCACATTGATGATTTCAATTATTATTTGACAGGACAGTACAGAAGTTATGTGTTTCTAAAGTACTTTTATTTGTTAAACAAATGCTTAAGCCTGTAAAATGGTTTGTTCTTTCTTTTCAATGTATAATAGAGTATTTAATTGTATATTAATTGTAAGAAAAAACAAAGGTTTCTACTTCACGGATTTTGCCTATCACGGGTTCTTTTTGGAACGTAACCCCTGCGAAAAACAAGGGTTTACTGTATTTTTGTTTTCTTCCAACATTATATCGAGCTGTTATCCCTCCAAGATGTGTGCAAAACATTTTTACATGAAAGTGACTTTTGGAGGCTGTAAAAGAATAAAATAATTCATGTTTTTACTTACCTTTATTTTGAGTTTAAAGGTCTACATTGAAGGACTAAGGGTCAGAATCTTCTTATTTCTGCTATTGCTGAACATTTCTTAAACAGTTCTGAAAGTTCAATAGCAGTTCTTAATGTTAATTAAAGTAAAACTTTATGCGATACTTTGACCCATTTTGCAGTTTTCTTTTGATTCTTTGGACATATAAAACTTTTCTCTCTGATGCATCAAAAAAAAGAAGAAAAACATTGTTTTTCTCAGTTTTAATCTCCACAGAGCAGTTTAAATAAAAGCTTGATTAGCTAAACCGTGTGAACAGCGCAGATAAAAAAAAGTCCTAATCGGCTCTAAAATGTTTATTTTGTGACATTTATTCTCATTTCGCGGTCGTTTCTAACCTCTTTTTGGGTTTTGATCCCCTAAGCAGAAAGCAGGCCAACCGGCGCGTGATCGGCGACGGGGTTGTGCGTGCCGTGCGTCTGACGTCATCGCGTCAGATGGCCGAATGTTTACATCCAGCTGTGCTGTGTAGTCTGGATCCTCCAAACAACAAAGAGCAGAACGCGCGTGGAGCTGCGCAGACGGACGGCAGCCCTCGACTCAGACAGCAGGTACCCCGGCAGCTGTCTCAAGCCGAGCACGGAGGCGCTAGAGGCGGCCTGCGGGGCGAACACCCGCCGCCGCGCTCCGGCCGCCTCCATGGTCGTGCCTGAGTCCTTCATCGACTGCCTCCGCCTGGCAGCTGCTTGACTCAAACCGCATCTACGGGGTTTATTTTTTTATTATGATCGGAGAGTGCGTGAGAAACACCGTGCGCGTTTAGTGCAACAGCGTCAGGTGGTTGTTGTGCACCGAAGCCCGGATCGGCCTCGCTAGCTGCAGCCTGTGGATTTAAAGCCGCTCTGCTTCACGCTGCCTATCGACGGAAGTGTGCTGCAGCGCCCCCGTGTGGCCACCGCGATAGTTCATTCATTCATGCGGCTAAAGGCGGATCATTCTCTCATGTCTGTCCACATTGAAGCCTCATCTGCTTCTGCAGTTTGATTTCAAATTAATAACTGACTACTTTCTCTTTTTAATTTATATATTTTTTATAGAATTTACCTTATTTCTAAAGGCTTGTGTTCAATAAAATTGCACCTTGAGCCATCATGTTTTGGTGAGTGGGGAGAGACCAACAAATAGTTTCTTTGTAAGTATCTTGTGAAAAATCTCACATTGAGCTAAAAAAAAAGTCGTAAAGAAAAATTGGAATAGTCTGAAATTTTTTTATATAAATCTGTTGGTCAGACAAAAAAACTAGGTGAAAGACTAGACTAGATGAAAACAAAAAGAAGCTTTTTGAGCACAAGAGCGACTTAAACTGCATGAAAAATCTGTTTTTTTATCTGACTTTTTCAGCGTCAAAATCTTAAAAGAAAAAAAAAACAGCAATTTTTCGAACTAAACAGAAACATCAAAGTGAAAATTATTAATTACAAAAAACCTTTAGGTTCCTTGTTTGAGATAATCGTTGGTGAAACCAAAGCAGACTTCCTTCAGGCTGCAGACTTCAGGGCTTCATTCTGTCTGGTTTAGCAAGAGTTTTGCTTCTGTGGGTCTTTTCTGTGTTTTTTCATTGACTGTAAATGAGATCTGGACTGAGTGACCCCTCCCCCCTGGCGTTTCAAACAGGAAGTACTCGCTGGCTCCAAGAAGCTAAAATCCCATAGACGTTTATAGAGAAATAAACAGCTGTTTCTCAGTCATTATATTGGTCAGAATAATCATTCTCGCTCTGATACTTTTTTTTTAACATGTCTGTGCTGATGCTCGTTTTTTTTAAATTAATTTTCTGTAGTGCAAGTGATTCAAGTTATGAATTGACCAATTGATGCCTCAAAGAAGTATCTGGTCACACATGCAATGTTTAAAACATTTGATTGACAGATTTTGTTAAATGGTAGGGATGTGGCCTTCCAACAAGCTCCCTCCTGATTGGTCAGATTGTTTGGCATAGAAACATCTACTGACTCAGACCAATCACTGTTTACTCACGGCGCCCGTCTCCAACGTTCAACATCAGTATTGTGAAAAAATGGCGTCTGAATTGACTTCCATTGGTTGGAGCCAGAAGTAAATCATTTCTAGAAGTGAAGTCACACTCACCCACTCTGGCTCTTATCTACCATCGATTTCTGTTGACGTAAAAAGGTCATTCTGCACCTTCAAACGATGTTCAAATGTTGTTGTTTGGCTTCAGTCAGGATGGGTGGAGCCGTGAGCGCCGGCGAGGACAATGACGACTTGATCGACAACCTGAAGGACGCGTACTACATCCGCTCAGACCTGGTGGAGCGAGCCTTTCGAGCCATCGACCGCGCCGACTATTACCTGGACGAGTACAGAGACAACGCCTATAAGGTGAGACCCCAGAAGAGCCGGGGAACCGACCGGCCCGCAGATGTCAGCACATAAACAAGTCCCACTGTCGCCGAGTGCAGGACTTGGCGTGGCGGCATGGAAACATCCACCTGTCGGCTCCGTGCATCTACTCTGAGGTGATGGAGGCTCTGGATCTGCAGCCTGGCCTTTCCTTCCTCAACCTCGGCAGTGGGACCGGCTACCTCAGCACCATGGTGGGACTCATCCTGGGTATGCAGCAAAGCTTTTTCACTCCTGGTGGTTTTCCTTCCCTCAACCATCATATCTTAGTGTGGTTTAAACTTGGAATGTTTGGCTGGTTGAGTTGGAAACGTGGGGTTTTGAGTTTTTTTTTAGCTAAAAGTCGACATCCGTTCTTGTTTTCACTAAATCTCACATTAAACTTCATGTTTAAAAAAAAGCTTTTTGCAGACATTTCTTATCAGAATTGTACGTATTCGATTCCTCCTTGAGTTCAAGGTCAGAACGTCGCGTCGCTCCATTACTTCCTTTTTTTTAACTTTAGATCATTATCTTTTTGCAAACTTGGGTCTTTTATTCTGCTTTTTGATCTTTACATCCACAGAGTTTTTATTTTGTGGATAAAGTTGCTCATTCTTGTGAAGTGCAACAAAGCAGCCCTGCATCCTGACACTTCCACTACCATGCTTTACAGTAGGGTTGGGCGATGCCCCCTAAACTGGCAGTTGACGATGTTTGCAGTCAACCATCGGGATGGACGATGATATCGTGGGGGGGGGGTATTTTTTGTTATTATGTAAATATTATTCATTATTTTACTTTATTAATTTATTTATTTTATTTTCCAAATAATGACTCATCCGCGATGATCCAGTCTAAACTGAGGGAAGTAAAAAAATAAAATAAACAAAATAGAAAAGAAGTGGTCCGGTTCTGCGTTCGATTAGACCGGTGGAGTGAGGGACCGTGTCTCTAGCAGAGCAGACGGACTTAAAGTTTTGTGTTTTAGGGGAAGTGAGGATGCTTTGTTACGTGTGGGAGACTGTGATCCGTCCCGCAGCTCTACGTGAATGAGCAACCGGAATTTAGGAGAACCGGGTCTCTCGGTAAAAGTGTGTGTTGGGGCAGAGCTCGGAGCGCTAGCTCACGCAGTGTGTAAGCTTCGAAGCAGAAAGGCCGCTCAGTCCTTAGAAACTGTTCAAACAATCACGTGGATTTGTGTTTCCAGTCGTGTCCCGACAAAATAAAGGCTGATGTTATTCCCACATATTTACGTGCAGCCAAGATGCAGATTGCAGCGTTTCCCGCATGGATTTTATGTTCATGCTAATGTTGTTAGCCCGTGTTAGCATACTGCTAATCCTGGCTTCCGGCTTCGTTTTTCAACAGAAAAAGCACTGACCACACGGATTAAAATTAAAATGATGAGCGAACAGGCGCTTCATAATAACCGTAACATTAATAAAAGCACGTTTTGGAGATCATCTTGTATAATACCGAGCTGACGTATCTATATATGTAGCCGCTCGACAGAACCACGTTTCTCTTCCGGTTTTAAAAACACTACTGCGCATGTGCAAATGATTTATTCCGACCGAAAGTGTGACCCATGTGAATGTTTTATATAATCTGAAAATGTTTTTCTGGGCCCATCTACACGGTTGGATTCTAATCCGACCCATAATCCTTATCAAGATATTTTGCACATGTAACCGCGTCTTATGGTGTCTACTCGCAGCGTGGCGGGGGCGTGGCATCACAATGGTGTCTCTCCATCGTGATGTCAGTCACCCATCACGATGGACGATGGTATCGTCCATCGGCACAACCCTACTTTACGGTTAGAACAGCGTTTTAGGGCCTGGCTGCCCAACAGTTACAGTGGCCCCTCATTTAATGTGGTAGTTATGTTTGAAAAAATGAATCCGCAAAGTATTCACCCTCGTTTTTTACTACTATTCTAGACGCTGCAGACTTTATCCACTTTTCTCAGACGGACATGAACATTTTCTCTCTTGTTTAGACTCAAATTTCAAACCTTCATAGAAAATTTAGTCCAGTTTTATAGAATGAAGGATCTGATCACTGTTTATGCAGATTTGGTAAATTTAGCACATTCTGTTTAGGAGATATGGCATGGCAAGATCTACAGCCAATCAGGTCACAGTACACAATGCACTGTAAAAAGAAAAAAAAACATCCATAATTGCACCAAAAAATCAGCAAAACAGTGATTTGATGGATCCTCAGTGGTTTTTTTGTTAGGATGTTGATTATTTCAGTTTATACCATGGTCCGGGTGAATACTCGATTCTGATTGGCTGTGCATAAAAAAGTGATATACCACAGGATAACTGCACTGTGAAAAAAGAAGTTCCGGTCACCTAGCTTAAATGTTTCGTATTACTGCGCCGGCTTATTTAAAACAACCTTTTGTTTCATCATTTGGACAAAAACAAGAAAAAACAAAAACAAGCGGTAAGAGGTGAGATCAGCGCACTTTATATCGCCGAATCTTGACTGCAGCGGTGGTGCGGCGCGACGCGGACTATTTGTTAACAAATAGTTTGCTTTTTGTGAGAAAAAAGATCCAAATTGGAAGAAAACAAGAATTAAGGACTAAAAACTTGTTACTATTTATTTCTTTTGTAAGTGACCATGGTATAAGCGGGTTAATAGCCGACGAAGTGTGCATTATCACTTTTTAACGCGCTTCGTGTTGGACGGTTCAGTCTTCCACGGCGTGCGTTAAAAAGTGATAATGCACACTTCGTCGGCCTTTAATCCTTACTTAAGGATTCCAGCCGTAACTGCTCCAGGTAATCTTCAGAAGTAAGGCAACTAAAGCCAGAAAACAAACAGTTTGACCAGATGTGACTAGAAAGAACAAGACTCCCCTAAGAGATCATTTTTTTCTTTTTCTTTTGTTTTTGTGGTATTACGTTTAATCTTCTTCCCTCCTTGATGCTGGTGAGGATTCTCATCCAGGTGTGGAGTCATGTCATCTGGACTTTGTCTTCTGATCCAAGTTTGATCATTGTTTTTTTTTTTTGACAAAAACAAAACCGTGAGGTCTCAAAAAGATGACTTTGACAGCGGACTGCCTCATGATACTGCCACCACTGTGTTTTACTGCATGCCCCAACTATGCATTCATTTCTGTTCTCCTGATCTTTAAGACAAGTTCAAAAATGTTTATTTGTTAGCGCTTAAAGTGAAGCCATCCAGCTTCATTTCATTTCCTGAATTCCTGAGCTTCAGAAGAAGCTTTGTGGTTTGAAACTCAACGTTTCCTGCTCGTCTGAATGATGCCGCCCGTGCAGGAAAGGCTCGTATCAGGTTCTGTTCTGATATCTACAGGTCCGTTTGGAGTGAACCACGGGATTGAGCTGCACGCTGACGTCATTGAGTACGCCTACCAGAAGTTGGACTCTTTCATCAAAACCAACGACAGTTTTGACAAGTACGTCTTCAGACATGTGTTTGAGGTTCTTCCTCCAGGTCCGCGTTCTCAGCCACCGCTGTTGTTCCGTCCATTTTTTAGGTTTGAGTTCTGTGAGCCGTCCTTCGTGGAGGGGAACTGCCTGGAGATTCCTCCAGAGAGCCGTCAGTATGACCGGGTGTACTGTGGGGCTGGGGTGCAGAAGGAGCACGAGGACTACATGAAGAGCCTGCTCAAGGTGGGGGGCATCCTGGTGATGCCTCTGGAGGAAAAGGTTGGTTCTGAAGCTGGAAAAAGATCAAATAAATCTGTGGATTTTCTTCCATCTGAATTCAAAGTTCCTTCTGCTGCTTCGTGTAATTGTAAGTCCGACTTTTGGCGTTTCCTGCAGCTGACAAAGATCACGCGGACCGGAGCAAACAGCTGGGAGACTAAGAAGATCATCTCCGTGTCCTTCGCCCCTCTGTCGCTGCCTAAACACAACGCCAACGGCAGACCCAAGACCCCTCCTCTCCGTGAGTCTCCTCCTCAACACGCTTTCATGTTCACTCTATCTCTGCCTCCTCCTCTGATGTAGTGATGGACGCAGACCTAAATTATAGTACTGTAGTCACAAAATCAGCCTAAAAAGTTTTAAAAATGAACTCTTCGTAACCGTTCTGAGGGGTCTCAGAAATGCATGTCAGGATGATCCAAACTGTCCTTAAAGCCCATCGTGCATAACTTGGTCCAAGTTTTTTACGCTTTTTTTTTTTTTTTACGCTTAAAAACACTTTTGCCGGGAAAAGTTGAGCTCATTTTTAAACTTAATGGTGAGAATAACTCTTCTTAGTCATTATTTCAGTTGTTTAAATGACTACTTCGCTGTATTGAAAGTATCAAAAATTTGTTGACAATGAATTCTTTTATAATAGTCTCAGTTCAGAAAGGTCCAGGCAATTCAGGTGAGCGTTTCCACTCAAAGTAGGAGCGTCACGGCACCTGTGGGGATGGAGCTAACAACAACAAAAACTATGGGGGGTCATCCAAGCAGCTCATTTTTACTTTTTACCTTTTAGTATTTGTAAAACATTTGATGCTTCTTGAAAAGAGATTGTAGGCGGGAAAGAGGAATGCAGCCACTTTCTTGGAGCATTCTTTTGTCGTAATGACCTTCAGCCAATCAGTGGCTCCGCCCTAATCGGTCCGTTCCATTTTTCTATGGACCTAAAACCAACTGGTGCCCAAAAATGGCTCTAAGCTAAGCTAGCTTGAGAGAGTGTAAACAGAGAGCTCTCGGTTATGAGTGATTGGGGCGCGGCTGTATCTTAGTGATCTCTCTGTCCTTTCATTTTTCTTTTCAATGTTTTATGTAAAGAACTGTTTAATACAGAGAACCTCGCCTTTCTTCCTCTTATTTGCCCGTTTTCTCTTTGCAGCGAAGTACGAGGTTCGGACGCTGCAGGAGCTGTCTCGAATCTGCATCCGCCACACCCTCAGAGTGACCTCAGGCGAGTGGGACAGCCAGCCGCGAGGCCGAGGCTCCTCCTTCAGCGTGGGCAGGGGTCTGGCCGTGGCGGGCCTCCACAAGTACGGCCCTCGCTTTAAACGCCGGCGCGTCCACCGGCGCCACTGCAACGCCCTCGTCCTTGCTACGCGGCAGGTGGTGGCCAGCAGCGGGATCGGACCCGCGCCCCTGGACAGCAACAACAACCAGGAGGGGCGGGTGGAGGACGAGGAGGTGGGGGTGGAGAGGGAGGCCAGGCGGCTGACGAGAGGGAGCAGGAGGGTTGGGAGGAGGGCGGCGGGGGAGCTGATGGAAGAGGAGGAGACGGTGGAGGAGGAGGAAGAAGAGGAGGAGCAGCAGGAAGAGGGGGAGGAGAGGGAGACGGGCGAGCTGCTGCGACCTCAGCCGGCGGTGAACGTACTGAGGGAGCGCATCCTGAGTCTGCCGCTTCCCGAGCCGCTCAAGATGTTCCTGCTCTTCTACAGGGAGAAGTGAGCTCGCCCGCCGTCAAAGCCCCGCCTTCACCCGAACCAGATAGCTCCCAAAGCCCACCTCATCCTCTAACGTCTCCGCCATCCTCGTTCTGCTGTGAAGGGTCTCCAGTGGGTGGGTGGGGTTCTCTTAGCTTTCACATCTTTGCCTAGTTCGGCTTGAGAGAAGATTTAAACGTCATCATGAAAGCATCACCTGACGGCTGCTCTCCAACTGACAGGGAAGACATTCCTAACAGGTCAGAGGCTCAAGGCGCGGCCGCTTGTTCCTCCTCCAGGAGGTGGAGCTGTCTGTAAGGAGCAGCCATGACTGAAGGTTTGAGGTGGACTTGATCATTTCCACCGATTTTCAGCCTAAAAACCGAGTCTCGGGTCCCAGAAATACATCGATCTTTGCTTTCCTCCTCATTGTTGTTGAGGTTCCTTCAGAAACTCTGAGCTGCTCGGTTCTGGATCAACCCAGGAACAGAAAACGGGTTTGAGATCATCCAGAATGACCCTTTAAATGATTGAAAGTTCTGGACCTTTTTAGCTGTTATTTTTTTTATGCATTCATCTCATTGAGTAGATTCTATAATAGTGAGTTAATCAACATAGAAAAATCTTTTTTCTTTTTTTAATCTGAGTGCAGGTTTTTATTTATTTTTTCTAGTGATGTGCATCTGCAGCACCGTTTCCTGAATCATGAAGAACATTTGATCGCGTTTTCCCTGCATAGGATTTCAGTTTGGGGCAATATTTGGTTGCTCCTTTCCTTGAAAAACTTCCTTTTGTGCCAAACCCAGGCTGCATGAACTCAAGGACGTGGATTTAAACTAGTACTTGTTTTTGTTTCGTTTCAATCATGCAGGTCAGCATATGCGCTTTATTGGTGAAATTGTGGGTGTGGTCACAATGTTTGAAAATCATAAAATAGTCTTTTTATTTTAGTTTTTTTCTTCTAGCTCTTATTTTTAAAAGCCGGAGCATCACCTGCTTCCGTTTGGATCATTTCCTCGCTGGCGTCGTCATTCCTGAGTCCTTTAGGAGCCGTTCCTGTGTGGCGTTGTGCGTCTGTGCTGTTGAGTGTATAGTCCTTTTTTTGTTTTTTATTCAACTCTCAAAAAAATGGCTTGCAGATTTTAAAGATATGAGTTGTATTACTGATTACTGAAAATAAACTTCTGCAAGGTAAGAAACTATGATTTATTTTTATCATGATGTAATTAGAAAAAAAGATTCAAGCTCAACGAATTAAGATGCATTTATGGAAACCCTGCTTTTTTTTGTACGAGGCTGATAAACGCATATTTCAATTTTCAACATCTACTTAACCCTTGTGCTATCTTAGATGACCCCCACCCTTACTTTGACGTGTTATTCCTATTCAATGTAATCCATGGACACCAGTGAAGATCACAAATCATTGAAGAAAAAAGGTACAGCGCACTGTCTAGTGCAGTGGCTCCCAAACCTTTTCTGCAGGGCCCCCCTTTCTGAATATTAGAATATTTTCGAGCCCCCCCAAACTGACACAAACATACAAATCCTTTGTTTCTAAACTCCACCGTGCCCCCCAGTTTGGGAACCACTGGTCTAGTGGGTCCAGATGACCCAACTCCTAACGTTAAAGTGCCTAGGATAGCACAAGGGTTAAACAGTTTCCTTGTCAACGTTTTCTGACATGGCAAATAGGTAAAGGTGGTAAAGGTGGTAGCATAAAATTCAATTTTTACCTTGAAACAGGCTTCAATCATCATAGTATTTGGGTCATTCTGGTAAAGTACATGTAGAATGTGTTGATTTGTACTCGAACGTTGACGCCAGGAAAAAGCAAAGAAATGTTGGCTTAGTTCAAGTAAAACATTAAAAAGGACGGGGAGTTTGTTTGCCTGGTTTAGCTCAGGTTGGCCTGGAATGGCATAGGTGGTAAAATGGTGCCTAAAGTTGAACCAAACATTGCAGTTTCATTAAAATCCTCTGAGGTTGGCTCCAGCTTTACAGTGTAGTAGTGCTTTATTTAAGACATAAATTCAACATTTGAATAAAAAAAAAAACCAGCAGAACGATTTGGCTTGAAATTAATTAGTATATAAACTTGGTCAACACTGTAATGATGTCGGTGTTTACCAGATTACTAAAAAAAAAAAGAAAAGAAAAGTTTAAACTGTGTAAAATCAAGTAGTTTTTTAAGGGAAGAAACTTCAGGCTAAAAAGCCAGACTAAATACAAACTAACACACATCCTGCAGATTTGATGCAAAAATAACAAAATTTCAACCTTAAATTACACAGCTCCAAAAATAAAACTATGCTGAAGAAAAACAAATATAAAATTTTATCTACAACTCTTTATAAAGACGACTGTAATAAGTTAAATTCCTTTAAACCGTTTAAAAGTGGCAGATGAACAGATTAAAGTGAAACATTTGAACCAGCAGTCAGAGGTGGAAGCAGCAGAGAAAAATCCTCAGAGCGATGAGGGGCGTGGTTCCTCCAGGTTCTGCTGAAGGAGACGGGTTCCCTCTAAAGACATCGGTCACGGATGTGCTGAAACCGGAATTTTAGGGAGGTGCGTTCCCAGATGGGATTTCAGGAAGGAATCCTCTCTGAAGTGAGGTTAGATGACTTTGGGTTAAGGCACCTTGGAACCCGATGTACCCGAGGCACATGGGAGGAGCCGGATGTGGCCCGTTCCATCGTCCTCCACCGAGGATCCAGATTCCAGCGAAGCGCGGTCTGCGGCGAGAGCGCCGGCTACAGGACAGGTGAGAAACCGGAGAAACCAGACTTCTGCGGTCGAGACGTTTTCCTTCAGCTTCATTTAAAGTCAGTCATGTTGGTTCAACGCAAACAGAATAACCTCTGATGGAACAAAAACACCAAGGAGAAACAGAAAGGCCGGGGGGGGGTGTCAGTGGGTCATCATTTGGGCACCAGGCCGCGAGGTTGTGGGTACAGAGGGTTCCCTGGGCTTGGAGTGCCTGACTTCCTCCCCGTTCTCGGCCGGCTGTGGAACAGAGAGCAGAGTCAGACGGCAGGTGTGACGCCGCGGTGGCCGGCTGGCGGGCGGAGACGGCGGTCTTACCCTGACTTTGGCTTTTTGAGGCTGCCGCTGGAAAACGCTGCTCCCAGGCTGCTGTGATCCGAGGCGTCCACCTGGATCTCATTCTCTTCCCGGAGAGCGTCTTCCAGGGCCGCCGCCGTCTTCGGATCGATCACCGGCTCCTGGTAGTCCCTGGTGGTCCTGGTGGGCATGTCCATCGCCAACGTGAGCACGTTCTCCGCCTGTTTCCACACATTTATGAAGAATTTGCATCTCTGACATTCTTTGATCCTTTAACACTTCATCCTCAGTCTCATGTTTTTATCTCTGTTATTCATGGAGCACTTTCAGTTCTCAAACCGAACAGCTGTTGCCGTGGCAACTTCAAAGCAGCATCTTTGCGTCTTATTCAGAGCCGCTTTACCTTCAAACCAGAACTCTTTTGGTGAAACCTAAGCTGATCTGTTCTTTCAGACAAACTAAATAGATTTTTATCACACTGATAATGTCAATGTAGAGGACTGAGCAACCCCTGCCCCGTTCCATTCCAACATGCAGGAAGTACACGCTAGCTCCAAGAAGCCAAAACCCCTTAGACTTCTATAGAGAAAAAAACAGCTGTTACTCAGTCGTTCTATTGGTCAGAAGAACCATTCTTTCTCTGATACCATTTATTAACATGTTCTTGATCGTCCTCTTTTTTTTCATGAACAAGCGATAAACTGGCCAATCTTTTTAAAAACCGCCTACGGGTTCATTTTTTTGGTTTGACGTGCCGCGTCAAAAACTATTCGACCAATGGGAATGGTTCTTTTGCACACTTGTCTAAAGCTTCTGAAGTTACAGTAAAACACAACTTGGGGGCGCTCAAACACAAAACTGCCTTTCTGAGCACATATACCAGCGAAGAAGATAGACGCCAAGTAGCGTCTACACAGCCGCGACGAAATAATGACGGACATTCTAAAATATCCCCGAACCAAGCACCAGTTGGAGCTACTGGTGCTTGAAATATTCATGTTTTCTTTGTATGATTCTGACAAGCGCGTGAATACTTGCTCTCTTCTTCTGAGTGAAAAGCGACTTTAAGAAGCTTAAAGTTGCGCAGCGCAACCTTGTGTACAGGAGTATTTCTGTTTTTACATTAAGCGCCATCTAATGTCAGGGAATGAAATTGCATGTTTGCTCGGCTCATTGTCAGCGAAAATCGCCTGGGTGTGAACACAAAAAACGTGTTGAAAAACGCTGGCGAATATTCGTCCCGGTGTGTACGGGCCTTAATCGTGGAAAAACGGTGACTGAACTGACTTCGTTTGGTTGGAGCCGCATGTAAACCATTTTCTATGGGTGACGGTCACAGAAGGAGCTCCACTAGAGGAGAGGAGGACTTACTTTGTACCTGGCGTCCCGACTGAGGGGTCTCCTGTACCCGACCGCGGACTGAGGCCTGCTCATCATCTGATGGTCTCTGAGGAACAAAGAGGAGAACATGGATACACGCCGACTCCAGGTGATCCCATAGAAAAGCACAAAGCAGACATGATCCGCAAACGGGTTTGACGTTGGAAACTATCCTGGTTTCAAAAGGACTGGCAAAGACAGGAGACGATCCTCATGATGGCACAAAACATTCTCAAACTCACTCCTCTAAGCGTGTGATGGGCTTCATTTTCCAGGACTCTTCCTCTTCGTCAAAGAACATCCTGCTTGATATCTTGTTCTTCTCATCTTGTGGGATAAAATTTTCGAGGATCAGTTGCCTGAAGGAAAAACAGTTCAGAGGAGATGCATGAAGTCAAATCAGCTTCAAGTGAATGAAGGGCCACATGGTAAATTTGAAAAGCAAACAAAAAAGAAATTTTCCATCATCAGAGCTAACCTGCCGCACAGTTTTGAGCCAGAAATGAAGACATCCATGGATGCATCACAAATAAGTTCTTTTTCAATCAGATTTTTTTTTGTCAGCTCCAGATCCACAACAGTTTAAATAAAGACTCAGAAATGCAAACTGAAGCGGAATTTTCCTCCATCATAGGAGCATTTCTACAAGAACATCTTAAAAACACCAAAAAAACACAACTTTTATCAAAGTTGGACTTTAAAAGGAGGCTCTAAGGGCAAGGAGGCCCTGTTAGTCTAGTTTAGCAGTGAGCTATTGTATTTTATAACTGATATTATATTTTGTCTAATTAGTGACATTTGTTGAGACAAATGTCTTTTAATGTTGGGCTATATAAATAAACTGAATTGAATTAAATTAGATTTATACCAAGTTGTATCTGTTACGCATAAAGGCTTGATGCAGGTTGATTCCTGAGGGAGTTCCTGTTCCAAACAGACAGACGGGCTCCTTACTTGAGTTTGAGCTCCCGCGTCAGCTCATCCTGGATTTGCTCATGCTCCTGCCGCTCACTAATGTGCTGCTCCTTCACGTCCTCTATTTCCCCCTTAACAGCCTGTAACTTGGAAAACAGCTGTTGGGGAAAGAAAAGATCATCAAATGGGATGTCTGGTGACCAGACTGTTGTCCAGAAAAACTTGGTGGAAAAACTATGGTAAGCCAAAAGGCTCAAAAGAGCCTGACTTTGGGTAGAGAAAGTCAAAAACGAGTTGTTCTTCAGCTGACGTTCATCACTGCATCCATAATTCAGCTTTGTTGCTTAAGCTTTTAACACGGATGCATCGCTGGCGACAGCAAAGTAACACACACTTTTTGGTTGACCTTGATTGCGTAAACACATGACTACATACTACATGTGTATCAGCCAAAAGCTGCTTTTTTTCGCTTCAGAATCTGTTAGAGATACATTGGAGACGCGTTTACAGTCACAGAGTTATGACAGTTCAAAAATCTTCTTTGAACTATCGTCCATGTTTTTCAAACTACCCAAACTCTTAGATCGCCAACGTATTTCTAATGCAACCATCGTTGTTGCTTAAAGTCCCCTAAAGTCGTTTCCAGTGGTCTTTTCATTATGATGACGGCGTTTTTAGCCAAAAACGAAAAAGCCTGTGCCGTTTCTTCAGAAGTATATTTTACGCAGAGCAGCAGGACCTCAAAAAAAATTTGACTCTGGTTTGTAGGCTGGACTGTTGGCGCGGAAGTTAGCTCCGCTAATTTCCCAGCATTCCTTTGACTACCCCCTCCCCCATTAGTTTACAGCTCCTCGCAACCCCAACCTTAAATTAGCGTAGCAAAACAAAACGTCGAGCAATATCAGAGCCATCCAGCTGCACAGTTTTGGTCCAGATACCAGCTCAGACGATGAAAAGCAAGCTGTTAAGGGATCTGTCTGTCTGCAAGTGGATGCATCAGAATTGGCGTGGAGAAGGGAGACTTAGCCCCGCCCACGGCAACTGTTGGATCAACTGCTTTTTTTTATCTGCTCCTGATCCAACATGATTGGAATAAAGAAATACTCGGAAATGCTCAAAGGACATGTTAACACCATTTTCAATGGAGGGGGTCTAGAAAGGGTCAATAGGATTGTGTGCATTGATTGATTTGATTTATTTAAGTGTCATGCACTAATGTGCCCAGCCCACACGGGCTTATATGACACTGAAAGACAATATACATAATACATAAAGATACATGCCCATATGCATATGATGTGAAGAGCAATGATCCCATGTGCACGTCCCACCAAGTCCACCCCAACAACACAAGGCGAGAAAGCCGGCGCTCTACCTTCTTCAGCTTCTTGGTTTTAATGTCCACCTCCTGCTGCAGAGAACTGTAGGTCTCCTTGAGCTCCAGCGTTTCTTCGTCCCGATTGTCCATCTGCTGCCGCATCTCACGCTCTCGCCGTTTCTGGTGATCCAGACAAAGATACCTCAGACACACTCAGGTGCGAGTCCAAGTATGATTTGGGTCAGAAACATTGACTGTATATGAGATCTGGACTGAGCGACCCCTCCCTCCTAAGAGTAGGTGGTCTCACATCAAACATACAAAGTGTTTGACATTTTTCATGCTGGCTGCTTTCATACCACGTGAAAGCAGCCTGCAGGGGTGTGGCCTTTCAACAAGCTCACTCCTGATTGGCGACTGACTCAGGCCAACTTGGTCCAATTATTGCTTACTGCATCGCGAAAAAATGGCAACGGAATAGACTATTGGTTGCATTTTCTATGGGTGATGTCACACTCACTCAGTCCAGGTCTCTTACAGTCAATGGTGAGAACATCAATAGATGTTGTTGTGAGCTTATTGGTAAGAAAGAGGTGCATAAGCCAGCCTGGAAGGTTCCGTGTGGATAAAACAGTCATTCAGAAAACACAATGTGATTAAACCTTCACATTACCTGCTCTGCGATTTCCTGCCTTTTCTGCTCCAGCACCCTCTGCTGCTCGTTGGTGTGGTCTACAATGTTCTTCCCACCAACCAGGAGCTTACTCTCCATGTCCTGGAGGTTGGCGAGTTCAAATCAATTAAAATAATAAATAAATCGAACATGATTGCTTGTGATTTGACAGAAACTTACTTTGACTTTAGCTGCAAGCTTCTCTCCAGCCTCCTTTTCTCTCCTCAGGTCTTCCATCTTCTTCTCCTTCTCCTTGAGGAGCTGAGCCTTCTCCTCCGCCACCAGACTGTGATCCTCCACGATGGCCCTCCTCTCTCTCTCCAGCTTCTCCTGCTGTTCTTTCCAGTACTCTCCTTTATCTTCATCATCATCATCCTCCGTCTCACCTTCTTCCTGATCGTCTCCATCCCTCCCTCCATCGGCCCTCCTCCTCCTCTGCTTCCTCCTCTCCTTCTTCCCCACACGTTTCTTCAGCTGCTCCTTCAGCCGGAGGATTTCCTCCTGGAACGTTCTAAGCATGGCGTCTTTGGGGTCTTCGTTGATGCGGGGTTTGTTCTTGATGTTCTTTGCCCTGTTTGCATAACGGAGCGTCGTCAGGGTCTCCTCTACGTTGTAGGAAGCTGGGCCAATGTTGGCGACCATGACGGTGCGGGCGTTTCCCCCCAGCGAGTCCTGCAGCAGCCGGGTCAGTTTGGAATCGCGGTACGGGATGTGGCTGCTCCTGCCGTCCACCAGAGCAGATATGACGTTCCCCAGAGCAGAGAGCGAAAGGTTGATCTTGGTGGCTTCTTTGAGTCTCTCGCCCTGAGCGCCCGTCTTGCTCTGCCTTTCGCTGCCCGCCAAATCCACCAGGTTCAGCTTCCCGACTCTGATGTGATTCTCCTCATCCACGCCCATCTCGCTGCACTCCACCGTGATGACGAAGATGGCGTGGGAACGGGAGCTGTGCTCGTTCATGTTGGTGGCGCCCACTGAGCGGTTCTGGTTGCCGATGTTCATGACGTTCTCGATCTCCCGCACGCTTTTGGTGACGAAAGACGACAGGTCTCTGACGTGTACGCCTACGTCGGGCCTCTCCCTCAGCTCCAGGCGGCGTGATTGGTCCTTGGAGAGCAGGTCTCTGATCTCCTCCTGGTAGATCTCCAGATATGATGCTCTCACCAGGTACTGCTGGTTTTGGGAGCGTGAGATGTGAGTGAATATGTGCTCAAATGAATTTGGGATGACTCCTCTCCTCTCTGGGTCCTTCCTCAGTCCCTCCATGGTATACGTCTTCCCTGTGCCCGTCTGGCCGTAGGCAAAAATGGTTCCGTTGAACCCAAGGAGAACGGAATCAACCAGAGGTCTAAAGGTTTCATCGTACAGATCAATCTGCTTGGAGTTCCAGTCGTACACGGAGTCAAAAGTGAAGACCTTAGGGGGTTCGTTGGCTGAAGCTTCACGAGGGTTTTTCACCATGATCTGACCCAGTTTGACATCAAGGGAGACCACCCGTTCAAAGCCCGCCGCCCGCTCCTTCTCATTCATGGGGCGGCAGCGAACCACCACCTTGACCGACTCGGAGCTCTTGCTCTTGGACATGGCGACGATCAGCAGCCAGCCCAACCAAACCTCAAAACCGATGCAGGTTCAGGAAATGAAGCCCCAACCTGAAAGATGGAGGGACAACCAGACGTTAGGGGTGTAACGATTCATTTTAACAATGATTTCTGGCTACTGATACACTTTAAAGTCGATATTGGTTCATTTGGAACGTTCCGATTTATTGACCTCTGATCGATCTGGGACTACTTTAGCCAAAGTGTTAAATAGCTGAGATAAAAGCCTGGGTACTAAACAATGCAGGGGATGTTTTCTATATTTCTGGTATTGTATAAAAAGAAACCTACCACACCTCAATCCAAATGGTATTTACCAATATCGATTATCAATTGATCTAATTTTGAATTGTTTTTTTTCTTAATGGTATATTTGGATTTGATTAAAAACATCAATTAATTCATCATCAATTCATCAATTAATTTTTGCCTCCCTACCGGACATAACTGCAATTTTATACAAGTTATTTATAACTAGGCACACAAAAAACAACACTGAAAAAGGTATGTTTATTTCCTTAAAAGTTATATATTTTTTAGTCTTCTGGTTGTTTTTTTTATAAACAGTGACTCGAATCTCTTCCAATCTTTAAATACTTTAACAGAGCAGGAAAAACACAAAAAACTGAGTTGGAAATCGGCTCCCTGAAAAAACTAAATGTGTGTTGGATCATCGGTGCAGTGGGAAAAGAAACCGACCTCAGCTTAGCTGTTCCTGTTTGGCTTCTTAATTGGAAAAGCTGAGGCTAATAAAAGCCGGTGGCACAGAGCCGCGAACCGAACCCGGTGTGACCGACCCGAACCCGGACTGAGCGAGGCGTTAGCGCGTTCGGTAACAAACAACACCGGCCTGGCAACGGCAAACACACCGGTCACCTAAGCTACAAATCTGGTAGCATCCGCCGGCTAACAAACGGAACACCCCAACGGACAACGACCATCGAGGAAAGCTTAACGTCTGAACCCGCCCGATAACCACCGCAGCCTCACAAATCACAAGAAACGTCGCGTTGTTTTTCCGTCAATAAATAGAAACTAGATCCTAACTACCATCAATGAGGGGAAAAGTCCGTTTCATGAGCGGCTGAACGAGCCGCCAGCGGCGCTGCGCGTCCACTCGCGTAGTTACGGTTAAAGGGATTGATCCAGGGGCGGACCTAGCAAGTCGGGGGCCACAGGCGAATACTCGCCCCTCACATTCTAAAATAGAAAGTACGTTGGGCATTCCAACCCATTTATTTACTCCACCCTCATAGTCCCACCGTAAGACCTGGGGAAAATCAAAATAACAAACTTACAATAATTCCTTTTTGGTTTACAACCATTCTTTACCTCAGCTAGTAGCCTTAGATTGTTGAATAACTTCAAACAGAAACATTTTTTGTCATTTTACATAAAACCAATTGAAAATAATCACAAAATGTATACAGAGTAAATAGAACCAAAAATCATACCTGTTTGCCTTCCAGCTAGATGCCAAAAAAAAATCGATCGCGATCGACGTAATGAGCACCCTTGATTTAATATATACATGCATAATATATATAATGATGTCAAAACGGGTTGTGGCTCCGGGTGCTTTTTTTTCATTAGGGGCGGTCCTAAATGGCTCTTTGAGTAAAAAAGGTTGCCGACCCCTGGTCTAGACAGTTATCCGTCTGTTATTTGTCCGTTTCCTTTGTTGCCGTAGCATCAGCTGTTATCTGTTTTTGTTTTGTTTCTGTTGAACTGACACACTTCACAGAAAAAGCAGAAGTAGGTGGAACCTTCACAATAAAAGTTTTCAAAACAAAATACACTCTGCAAACAATACTGTTTTTTATAATGTTCTTTTACATCTTCAATATACTTCTTTTGAAATTAAAGGCATCTTCAATCAAAGGAAATGTTAAACATTACCGGTAATGAAAAAACAATTAAAATGGGTCATTTACAGGCTCCAAGAAGCCAAAACGCCCTAACTAAGCAGATTTGACTCAGTCATTCTATTTGTCAGAATAACTATTGTTGCTCTGATAGCTTGTTTTTTTTAACATGTTCCTTCCAATCTTTTTTCCCCCCACAGAAAATCATTTAAGTTGTAAACCGACCAATCAAATGCCTCAGTAAAGGTACGTGTTGCCCACTGGCCCCTACCTCCAACGTTTGAAAGATTGCAAGGGGTGTGAACTTCGAACATGCTCACTCCTGATTGGCGACAGCAGTTACCATAGAAACACTGACTCCTTGGACCAATGACTGTCGTTTGCCTCCAGTAAGGCGACGTCCGTATTGCAAAAGAAAAAGCCCACTGAGTTGGCTTCATTTTGCTGGAGCCAGAAGTAAAGCAGTTTCTATGGGTGACGTCACACATACTCAGTCCAGTTCTCTTATACAGTCATTGAGGCCAACAATAACTCTGCAGCGGTTGTATTTCTTCCTTTTAAAAACATCCTTATCTAGGGTAAAATGCCTAGGTTGAAAGTTATAAAGTTTTAGCTAATAGAAGCCTCATGTAAACATTAGCTAGATTATTGAGGGTCATACATGTGTAACCGTTTTCTGGTCTCTGCTCTGCGTTGTGTGATTTTGAGCACCCTCAGGAAGCCACGAGACACCGGAGAAACTTTCTTGGAGCGGTTTTTCTTTATTTTTTCTGGTTGTGACAAAATATGGCATCAACACGTGCTGCACTCCGATAATGCCCCAAAACTAAAAATATAAATTTCAAATGAGCACCTACATTGCATACAAAGAACTAGATTGTCATCATGCTCACCTCTTCCAGATTAGACAGCAAAAAGGGAAGAGGGGGGGGGAGCATGCATTTATACCCAAGTCTAAAGGAACTGATGGCATGCTAATCAATTGCCAGATATAAAATAAATTAAATAAAAAAAATACAATTTTGTGTAATTATATAATACTTCTGTAAACCCGTTACACATGCATGAGAATCAATACATGTTACCAAGAAAACTGTTTGTTTTTCTGTTTCATATTGGGTTGAACAAAACTGAGAGATGTCATAAAATGATGCAATTTTTTTCTTATATTACTTATATTTAGGTGAAAGTAGAAAATTACATTAGAAAAATAAAACTTGCAGTTATTGCCTATTATTTGTTTTATATTTAGTGAAAACGTAGCCTTGGTCAGTGGGGACATGCTCGTTTGTCTGACCTCTTTGCCTCGGCAACCCATAAAATGTTTCTAAATCTGATCCTGACAATATATTTGTGTGTGATAATGCAGAGAGACATTGATCTTTCCATGTCTTGTTTTAAAATGCACTTTGGGGTTTAATTTAATGTAAAAATCTCTGAGACAAACCTGTGGGACACAAAGTGCACTTATTTCAGAGAATCGGCCATTCTTACCTGAAAAAAAAAACAATTAATTCATTGAATTCACTAATTTGGTACCTTCTCACATTACCATAGCAACAAATGACATTCTTCTGTGTTTCCTTTAATCTGTCAGGTTTTACCTAAAAAGCCCAGAAGAAAGGAAAAAACACTTGCATGATGGAACAAACAAAACACCAAACTGGAGTGGCCTAAATAAAATAAAAAAGTGGTTTAAATAAAAACAAAGTGCTGCTTTGTGGAATTCTTTTTTTTTAACTTCACTGAAGATGTACACATTTACAGAGCATGTAGACAAACCAAAAGGCAAATGTTTTTAATTTATGATGTTAATAGGGTTTCACTTGCTACTTAGAAATCGTTCCGACTGGCTCCAGTTTACAGTTCGGTCCATATTAGCTAGCTTTTCAAAAGAAACTTCCGGTTTGCGATTTTTTTTCAGTCTGCGTTGTGGGTTTTTTCTTCTTCTTTGTTTTTTACGTTTTATGACAGGTTTTAGTCCCCCCGGCATTCAAAGAACATAGAGATAACGGCATGATTTAGAAATAAAAAAAGAGAGAAAAAATCTTTTTAGCCGTCTTTTCACTTTAACGGAAACAGGTGAACCTCATCACGTCGGTTGATTTTTTTTTTCCCGTTTGAAGGGACAGCAGGTGTTTTTTTCTCGAGGCTCACGTCTGTTCTCAACCGACTTACTAAACTTCCGCGAGGCACTGCTGAAGTATGAACAAATGTGCTTTACTGACTTTAAAAAAAAATTTAATGTCTTTTGAGTATTTGTTCATCATTATTTGGCTAAATTCTGCTTATTAATTTAGATTATTGCTTGATTACGCTTGATTTGTTTCAGTTGACCTTATTTACACATTAGCATATTTTTATTAAAGTAATTCTAGTCCTTTGTTTTTATTTCAGCTTTAAATATTTTTATGTAAATGCTAAGGTTTACATTTAATATATATTTTTAATACTTTATCTCTGTTTTGAATTTTATCAAACTTCCGCGTTTATTTTGAGACTTTTTTTGTTTAGAGTTTCTTTTTTTTTTTGAAATATTGACATTTGAGTTTTTTCTTTTTTAATTCTTTAATTAAATTCATGTAAATTCTTTTTATAAATGAAGTTGGTGTAAATTTTGACTTTAGACAAACTTGTTGGTTAAAAATAGATTTGGTCCTGAAGAACAAACGTCACTGGTTGGTTGACATCAGTTTAGATTTTTAAATGTTTTCAGATCAAAGAGGCACCTTTTCTAACTGGAAGTCATTTATTCTTACATCTCTCGCGTTTTTCCAATCAGAAAAGCTTTCTGAGGCGAGGATGGCCTCTCAGAGCGCCAACAGAAATGGAGGAACTTGGACGTCCGACACAAAGTCCTACAAACTGTCCAGCGTTGTGAGAACCATGAACAGCTTTAGACAAGAGGTAAGAATAAGATGGACTTTGGTGTTTCAGCACACAATGCGTTTGCTCTGACATGTGGCGCCGTCCCCCCTCCTGCAGGGTAGGCTCTGCGACGTGACCCTGGTTGTTCAGGGGAATCGGTTCTCTGCCCACAGAGGGATTCTGGCGGCAGTCAGTCATTTCTTCAATGTTCTGTTTAGCAGTAAGTAAAATGCAAAGCCATATTGGTCGATTTGATCTGAAGCTAAGCTTTCTTTTCTCTCTTCAGCCAATATGGTGGAGTCCAGGACTCATGAGGTGGAGCTGAGGGACGTTTCCCCTGACATTCTTCAGCTGGTGATTGGTTTCATTTACACGGCGCAGTGAGTCATGTGGCTTTGCTGAGCAGAAGTCGGTACTGCGATGCAGCATGAACCCATGTCGCTTTCAGAGTTTCGGTGGACAACCAAAACGTGGAGGCTCTGCTGTACGCGGCAGACTATTTCCAAATCGATCCCATCAAGAACGTTTGTGTGGAATTCATCAAAAGACAGATTGATGCAACAAACTGCCTGGGTAACGTAAAAGGAAATGAAACGTCCGTCTCGTAGTCCTCGTGTTTGCTGACCTGCTTGTGTTGCAGATGTGGCAGTCCTTGCAGATCGTGCAAACTGTCCAGGGCTGAAGGCCGTAGCAGAGAGCATCCTCAGACGCAACTTTACCAGGATCTGGAAGACCAGCAGATTCCTCCAGCTTGATGTGACCACACTCACTCATCTGCTGCGCCAGGAAAAGCTTAAAGGTTGTGGGGAGGAAGTATGTGACTTTAAAGTTATATTTACACTGTTATGTGGGGAATTTTAGAAGTCTGACCTGAAATGAAGGTTGTTTGCAGCGAGGAAACGGTTAAAGACCCACTCCGAGGAAAATTGTGTTTTTGGCGTTTTAAACATGTTCTTGCGGCATTTTTTTTATTATGGAGCACATGTATAAAGAAAACTAAGTAGAACATCGGATTTCTCTGTATTTCTCAATTCAAATCGTTGTGAATCAGCAACAGACGAATAAACAATGTTTTGAAAAGGAGCTTATTTGTAAAAATCCGCTGCACCTGTAATTGAAAGCGACTAGATCCACATGCATCCTCGCTTTCCTCGTCTGAGCTGACATCTGGCTCAACTGTGCGGCTGGATAGCACCGTTATTGCTCACCGTTATTGCTGGACCAGTGACTGCTTTTTTTTTCTTTTTTGTTGTTTTCTAGGTTGGGGGTATGAGGGGCTGTAAGTTAGTAAGAGAGCGCTAAATGGAGAGCACAGTTATGGGTGGCAGGAAGGCACGGCGGGGTCAACTCGCCAACAACTCTGAGGCGAATTTCTAATAAACTACTGCCGCTCTGCAGAAATGTTTGAGAATACAATGAGTTCCTTGATTTTTGGCTTAACCCCCCCGGCATAATCATAATATAAAGCCCACTGGGAACAGCTTGAAAATAGATCAAAAGATGATTGGAGTGGGACTTTAAAACACAAACTACTTGCCTCCTGACATGTAGATGTATTTTTTTTTTTACCTTTTTAGAAAAATTTCAGATTTGTTTTATAGTTATTAATGTTTGGAATGCAACCACAAAAGGGCACAATCCAGTGCTTTGCTGTGCCAGTCCTGAGTCAAGATTAACAGTTTTATCAAGGGCATCTAGTTTAAAACAAAGCCTGCAGGTCAAGGCCAGAACTTTCATACCTATCACGGTCTTTATAGTTGACTAAGCAAGGAGGAGGAAGTGAAGGAGTCTAAAGTGATCGAAGAACAGAAAGACTGCTGGTGCTGACAAGTTCAAAGTGGAGGATCAGATTTGAACCCCCTGGATTGTCTGTGGTGATGGACAGCTGAAGTTAGACAGGAACCTCTGAGAACCAGGATGTTTGCAGATGACACTGTGATCTGTAGTGAGAGCAAAGAGCAGGTGGAGGAACATCCAGAGAGGTGGAGGTTTGCTCTTTTAAGGAGAGTAAAGAAGACGGATCTGTCTTCTGTATCTGCAGACATGTCACACAGCCACTACAAACACTTTTGCACATTTTCCATATAAGTAATTTCAGTATTCTGTGATAAGAGCGTGATTATCCCTCGTTGATGTGCGCAGATGTCCGTCGAGGGTTTTGGCCGACCTGCCTTTAAGTAAATTTAGTTTTCAGCTGTTGAAAATGTTTGGTTTAGAATAACGCATTTTATGCACATTTTTACGTAGATTTTACACAATTATGTAAATCTTATGCAATTGTGAATCATTTTTGCGAGACGCATGCGCAAATTTGTGGCTTTCCGTTCATGTATGTGATGGACTTGTACCACTGATGAATATGGCACATGTATCGCATTAAAATTACGTATGTGACACACAGATCACCAATGAATTGATGGAACGTCCATGGTTCACATGGTCTTGTGGTCTGCAAACGTTCACGGTAACCTGCAACGGTTGTCTTGACATTTAAGTCAAAGCGGTTTGTCTGGATACTTCAGTATCACTCATGTCTGGAAAACAGGCCTGCAGCTGTGTGGCGTTTGCTGGACTATGTCTGAGCGCAGAGGTCCTTAGATTCTGGTTATGGTCTGTCACTGGTGGGACTCCTCTCCTGGGTTTGTCACAAACTCGGCCAATAGTTCTGTGTCTTGATGCAAGTCGGCTGATGACTCTTTGAGCACTGTGGCCAGGTGGTGCTTCTCGTCCGTTAAGCGACATCATCTGTTTGAATGGTGAACTTTAAAATGATTCACTGACTAAATCTGCTTTTTATACCCACAGAATGTGGTGCCACATTTAAAAGGTTTTTCTTTTAGCATTTCTTTGGTTTTGACTCCAATAAGTCAGACCTGCTGAACACAGTGAGACAATCATGTAGAAAATGCTAAATGAGGTGTCTGTCACCACAATACAACTGCCTTTCTATCCCAAAACTGACGTGAAACAAACTTGTTCTCAAACGGGTGTAAAGGCAACAGAAGAGGGCTTGACAGCTGTGGAACACAACTGAGGATGATCTAGAGTTGAACTGGAAAAGCTTAAGTTAAAAAATAAAAAATCTACCAAACCAAAGCTTCTTTGGTCCTTCAAGAAGTCGTTTGTTCCAGATCTACAAAGCGGCGTTGCATTGGCTGAAGCACGACCTCCTCAGCAGAAAACAACACCAGGTGGAGGTGCTGCGCTGCATTCGCTTCCCTCTGATGTCCAAAAGCTTCCTCCTGAAGACGGTCAAAGCCGAGCCGCTCATCATGGAGAGCATGGACTGTGTCAAGATGCTCTTAGGTGAGTGCATGAGGACATAACCTCTGGGTTCAAATCTCGTAGATGGATGATCTGTTTTTGATTCGAACCTGTTTAAAATGTTATGGGGGTGACTGAAATGTCAAATCAACAACTACAGAAGATTTGGGGCCAAACACTTTGTGGATTTCAATGTAAAACATGGCGTACGCAAATGCCGAAAAATCCTCAATTCAGTTTGCAGACATTAACGAACACTTGGATGAGGAAGCAGTGATGGAGAGGTGGAGACAAGAGTTTGATGTGAGGCTGAGACATTCTTGACAGAGGGGCAACACCAGACATGCAGTGGCATGAAAGTTTGGGCACCCCTGATAATCTTCATGATTTTTCTTTATAAATCATTGGTTGTTCCGATCATCAATTTCAGATAAATGTATCATATTGCAAATGAATAGTGATATTTGAGAAGTGAAATGAAGTTTATTGGATTTAAAGAAACTGTGCAATAATTACTTAAACAAAAATAGGCAGGTGCGTAAATTTGGGCACCCTTGTTTTATTGATTTGACTACCTTTAGCAATAATTATTTGAACACAAAATTTTCTTTACAAGCTCATTGACCCTTGACCTACATACGAATGTGAAGCCAATCATGAGAAGAGGTATTTAAGGTGGCCAAGAGCAAGATTTTCTCCTCTTTGCATCTTCTCTGTAGAATGTCAACATGGGAACCTCCAAACAGCTGTCAGATGACCTGAAAACAAAGATTGTTCAACGTCATGGTTTAGGTGAAGGATCCAAAAAGCTAAGAGATTTCAGCTGTCAAATTCCACTGTGAGGAATAAAGTGAGAAAATGGAAGACCACAGGCACAGTTCAAGCAAAGGCCCGAAGTGTCCGGCCCAGGAAAATCTGAGATACGCAGAGGTAAAGGATGGTGAGGACAATCCAACTCAATCCACAGAGCAGCTCCAAAGACCTACGTGATTGGCTGCAGATGGTGTCACTGTTCAACCATTCAGTGCACTTTGCACAAGGAGATGCTGTGTGGAAGAGGAATGCAGAAGAAGACACAAACAAGAGTCGCCTGAGGTTTGCTAAACCACATTTGGATAAACCGGTTTCATTTTGGAATAAGGTGCTGTGGACTGATGAAACTAAAATGTTGTTATTTGGACATAACAAAGGGCGGTATGCTCGGCCAACAAAGAACACAGCATTCCAAGACAGACACTTACTAGCCACAGTCACATTTGGTGGCGGTTCCATCATGCTTTGAGGCTGTGTGGACCAGTGCAGGTACTGGAAATCTTGTCAAAGTTGAAGATCGCATGGATTCCAGTCAGTATCAGCAGATTCTTACAAACAATGTTCAAGAATCAGTGACTAAGTTGAAGTTGCGCCCGGGCTGGATACTTCAAGACAATGACCCTAAACACTGCTCTAATTCTACAAAGACATTCATGCAGAGGAACAAGTACAATGTTCTGGAACGGCCGTCTCAGTCCCCAGACCTGAGTATTATTGAAAATCTGTGGTGTGATTTAAAGCGGGCCGTCCATGCTCGGAAGCCATCAAATCTGACTTAACTGGAGATGTTTTGCAAAGAAGAATGGTCCAAATACCTTCAACCAGAATCCAGGCCCTTATTGGAAGTGATTGGAGGCTGTCATTTCTGCAAAAGGAGGATCTACTAAATATTGATGGCATGTTTCTGTTCTAACTAGGTTTTGTTAGGAATCTTCAGCTCAACTGTTTGTTGTCAACTTAAATGAATGAAGCCCCTGGTATCTTTTCTTAGATGAGTTCCAGATCAACTTGCTTAGCCCACAAGACCGCCGTTTGGACCTGGGAGTGATCAGTCGACCTCGACAGCTGAACAATACCAACAGATTTGCTGTTTTTCAAACTTCCATCCGTCCGTCATGCCGATTTTTCAACCCAAAGGTTTGTAAATGTTCTTGATCGCCTCTGAGGTTCAGGTGTTTGTCAAAAATATGCTTCTTCTTCGCAGGACGACAGCTGGACAGAAATCCGCTGCTCCTTGCAGCCTCGGCAGGGCGCCGTCGCTGTCTTCTGGGATGGTGAAGTCTACATTCTGGGTGGGTCATGTATCATCGACTGCTACAACATCAACAGGGACTTCTGGTACTCAAAGCTTGGGATGCTGCGGCCTCGCAGCGGCCTGGCTGCCTGCTCCACCCAGGGGAAGATCTACACCTCAGGCGGGGTCGCACAAAGTGAAGGTGACAAATCCGGTCAGGGTTTAAAAAGGCAGCGAGAGCAGGTCCTCCTGACAGATGTGCCTACTTCTCCCCAGGTTTGACTGCTCTGGATCTTTTTGAGTCTTACGACATTAGATCAGAGTCGTGGCAGGTTGAAGCTAGCATGCTAACGCCCCGCTGTAAGCACGGGTCGGTGGAAGTTAAGGGTCTCATTTATGTCTGCGGAGGAAGGTCGAACAATGGACGCATTCTAAACAACTGTGAGGTGTACAACCCCACAACAAAAGAGTAAGTCTCCAAAACACAGGTTTGGGAAAGGGGGCGGGGTCATCAACCACTGAGTCTCCTGTAAAGCAGTTTATCCTTCAAGGATTTTTGTGTTAAACCCAATTACTGTATATGAGAACTGGATCGAGTGTGATGTCACCCATAGAAAATGGCTTTCTTCCTAAATAAAGCCAAGTCAGTCGCCATTTTTTCCCCCCGCTGCCATATTCAAACTATAAATCATCTATCAGCTGTGATTGGTCCATGTCAGTCCAAATAAAATTTCTTTGGAAACCACTCTATCAGGAGTGAGTTTGTGAGTTTAACAAAGCGGGCTACTCAAATTCTGTCAAAATGGTGTATGTGACCGCCAGCATGCACCACTAACCTCTATTAAGGCATCTGATTGGTCATTTTGTGGCTCAAGTCAACTTGCACTACAAAAAAAGGATTATGAAGAAAACGGTAAAAAGGAATTGGAGCAAGTCGCTCAGTCCAGTTCTCATATACAGTCAATGATTAAACCCTGAGGCTTGTTGAGAATTTATAGGATATGTTTTAATGTATTTTCTTTGAGTAAGTAAGTATTTGCACATTTTCTTCTTTGACATCATTAGGTGGACTGAGTTGTGCTCCATGAGGGAGGCGAGGAAGGGGCACGGGCTGGTGGTCGTTGGGAACCGGATCTTTGCTGTTGGGGGTTCGGGCCCAGAAGGTGGGTGGGAACTAGGGGTGTAATAATTCATTTTAAATATTTGATTTATATCTTGATCTTTGGTTGACGATACAATTCATGGAGATTCCTATCAGTTCTGACCAGGAATGAATCCCGCACATCTTTAACCAAAAATTCAACCGGTCTGACTTAAATACCTGGTACAGTGCAGGTGAAGTTTTCCAGATTCCTGGTATTTCTTGCAAGATAATCATTTAAATATGTGTCCAAACAAGTAAACAGGAATGAATCTCAAATCCATTCACACTTTAGTTTTCTTAGAGTTTAGCCCACTGTTGTTTTTCCACATCCAAAGAATCCAAAGGGAACATTCTTAGAACATTCTGCCACTCTGGATGGTCACATGACTTTGCTAAATTCAAAGTGTTTCCTCACATTGACTGGAATGATGGACAGATCCGTTTCTGCTGACATCACGTGTGTTGTTTGCTGTGATGCACTTGGTCGTTTTTAGGTTATAGTAGAACAAACCTACCACACCTCAATCCAAATGGTATTTTCCAATAATGATTAGAATCTATTTCATTTTGAAATGATTCTATAATGATATAGGCCAAAAATGGTTGGATCATAGGGATATAAATCAATTAAGTCGATTTATTGTTACTATCATGACGTCGGGCACGGAGCAACAACCCTGTGGTGATTCTGTGTCCACAGGGCGTCTGAGATCAGTGGAATACTTTAAAATTGGCTCTTCTGCGTGGTGCGCTGCCACGCCAATGCCAATGCCATTGGGCATCCACGCCATGAGGTGTGTGGCGGTCGGGAATGTCATCTATGTCCTGGCAGAGGATTCCATGTTCCATCGCCGCAATAAGATTCTGGAGTACAACGTGAAAAATGACAGGTGGGTGTGTTTTCATGGAATATTAACAGGTTGTCACTAATGGTACGGCAACCCAGAAGAGTCATAATTTACGAGAAAACTGAAGGACAGTTTTTAATTTAATGAAAAAAAATTTTTTTTAATTTCACATCATCTTTTAGTTTATGGTTTTTTAATTATTTTTTCCTCACCTAACAAAAACAGGGAAGCCAATGAGGCTGCAGTCTTAAACTAGGCAAACATGGAGGTTGTTTTTTAGAAATGGGTCATTTTCTCATGCTTTGTCTCCTGTCCTCAGGTGGGGGTTTAACTCCAAGGCCAAACGTTTCCCCTTCAGAGACTGCTTCATCTGCGCCGTCAGGAAATGACTCCTTTGGCTTTTGGCCTATTCTGTTCGCAAGGTTTTTAGGAAACGTTGAGCCATAACAGACTTTTAAAAATATTTATTGTTGCTGTTCTCCATGTGACTTTTTTAATGTATAAATGTTTTAATAAATAAAAGTTGATGCCTTCAGTGGCTTAAAGTGATTTATAATTAAACACTCAGCAGAAATATTTTAGATGGTTGGGAATTGTAATCATTTCAGATGCGATTAAAAAGCAAAATCTCCACGAAAAACGGAAAACCAAGCAGCGACTAAAGACAGAAGATATCCTGGGGTGACCCAGACCAGATTCTGATTAAAACCCAATGAGGTCTGAAAAAAAGTTTATTTTATTTGAAAGTTCGGCTTTCCCCAAAATAATCAATTTGGGGGGAAATACTTTTACTTGGTAAAAATGAAATGTGCCTCATCTTTGTGCATACAAATACTTAATTCTTCCTTCTTTCCATGATCCATTTTTTGACTTTTAGAGGAATCCCTAAATCTGACCCAATCAGGCAGAGGAACCCACCATTTACCTGTTTTCCTTCATCAAATGAAACATGTTCCTATGAGTTCTACAGATGTTCCTGTGAGCTTCAGAGTTTTTGCAGTGCGTTAAAACTGCAGCCACACACGTGAGCAGCTTCTTCCTCACGCTTCCTCTTCCTCCTGACCTCCGAACGGTCGGGCAGCACTCCTGTCCTCCTGGGGAACAACCAACGCTCACAGTTCTTCTTTAGCATTCGCTTTTCTTGGTCGATCCATCCCGAAAAAGGAGGACGAGCGTCCATGAACATCTCTTTCTCTCTTCACAAAGGCGGAAAAGGAAGAGACGCAGTTTCCGATGAAGTGGTCGGCCTGGCCTAAGATGTACAGGTCCGTTTGGGCCCAATCCGGATGCAGACTCACCACCTTCACCTGCAGGAGCCACAGGAAGAGGCGTGGCTAAGAAGCTGACAGGAAGTCAGCAGAAGTGTTCAATCCCAGGGGGGCTCACCTTTCCCTCGAAGAGTTTCTCGATGTCCTCCCTGTGCGTGACGGAGTCCGTGGCGATGTAGACGGAGCGGGCGGAGATCTTCTTCACCCACAGCTTGACGGCCCTGCGGATCTCTGCCAGGTCCGGGAGGCACATGGTCATGGTGAGGGGGAGGGCCGTCTGCCGGCTGTAGCCGACGCACTGAGGGGACGCCATGAAGTGAGGGCCGGCGTCGCCGCTCTCCAGCAGCCGGCAGGCATTTTGCTGTCAGGGATGAGGAAGATCAAAGTTCTTTGACTTTGAGTCAGGAAGGAAAAAAACATTCATTTTTTATTTTAAATATTAATTTTTTTCCTCGTTTGTTTAGCCTTATTTTAACCCAAGAAATCAAGAGAACATTTATGCTTGGTGACTGGGTGAAGTGACTTCAACAATTTTCTGGGTTCAGCAGAAATTAACAGCATCCATGAAAGACAAATTTTTATGCATTTAAAAAAAAAAGCCAAACTTGACCCAGTGGGATTATTACTTATTTATTGTTTATAAACAAGATTCCCAGTGTTTTCTTGTTCTGTGGGGATTTTATTAACATATAAGTGGCATAACATTTATTTTATTTTCACTTTAATATGTATACTGTATTTTTATATTAAGCACTTGGAGCTTAAAAATTTCTTTTTTGTGTAGTTTACATTTTATATCAATGAAGGTAACTGATTGCTTGAAGGCCTTTTAAAACTTTTTCCCTATAATTTTCTCTAATATTTTATCTTTAAATCAGTTTTTAGGCCGTACTTAATGTCCATCTGTTTAGTAGAACCCCAGCCTCTTTATTTATAAATATAGTTTTATTACATTACACAATTCCACAATGAATCTGAAACTGTCCAAAAAACTTAATTCTGAGTAGAAAATATTTTAATCTTTTTTTCTTTTTACTACAAAAGTTCTAATCAAACTGGTTATATATATATATATAACAAAAACCAAACATCTAAAAGACAAAATAATGTAGAAATCTAAAAAATCAAAATCAAAACAATGTGAAGATTGTCTAAAAAAAAAAGGGCGAAGCTCCACTACATCAAAAACATAAATTATAAACTAGGATTTCACCTTAAAACAGGGATTTGATTTTTTCCTAAATCGAAAATTTCTATCCGAAACGCCAAACTTCAAGATTTGTTTAATAGCTGTTATCTTTTATGTCTGCAGACCTTTTGAGAAGCTTGGATGAAGTTTAAATTTCCGTTTGGAGGGTTGGTCTCACCCAGTCTGAGCCGATTCTCAGGTGAATGCCCACGTACGGGCGGGTCAGCAGGGCGGCGATGTGCTCCTCCCCCTCCGTCACCATCCTGTCAGACCACACCACCAGGCGCTGCAGGCCCACGTGCTCCTCCATCACCGGGAACTGAGCTGGAGCTCCAGGCAGTGCCAGCACCGGGTGCTCAGAGGGGGGGAACCTGAGGACCTCGCGTGTTAACAAAGTATTAGCCAGAACATCCAGAAATCAAAGCCGTGATCGAGCACTCACTTCTTCATCCACTGCGGCTGGTGGTAAGAACTGAAGGAAAGGCCTCCAAACAAAACAGACTTGTCAAAATTCACACCGACATAATCCCAAAAAGGTCCAAACGGGTTCCCATCCTGTGAAAGAATCAGAACAAGGAGTTCAGGCCTGTCTGATCCTGAGCCAGCAGGGGGCAGCACTCAAACCCTCAGCCCTTTGATTCTAAACCCAACAATTTATTCTGCTTCTGACCTTCATGGGACACGACTTCTTGTCAGCGCTTCTCTGAGCAGCCGTCTCAAAGCAGTAGGCCCTCCTCTGACCCGGGGGCCAGTGCGTGGGGGCCAGCTTCTCCATGAAGTCCTCCAAACTGACCACACTGTGATAAGCAGACAGGGCGTCCAGCTGGAAAAACTCGCTGTAGGGAACATGCACCTGACCACGGGGAAATCCGCCATCATCATTCAACCTTTACCTCACCCCCCACCTCCCAAAAAAAGACACCATTTGTGTCCGTTTTTGCAGAAACCATCCTCACACCAAAGTTTGACACCAACTTTCATTTCTGTTTACAGGAGTTTAACAGTATTTTCCTTCTGCTGCTGCTGAGGTTCCAAACCCTGACGGCACTCACGTTGGTGTACGGGGGGATGTGGTGGCGGTACACAATCCAGGGGGGTACGGCCAGAGTTCGGTTCAACATCTTTGCAAAAGCCAGAGATCCCAGGAAGTGATCGGCCTGGTTTCCAAACCGGCCTGAAAGGCAAGAATATCCATTTTATGAGACTGAATTATGTGTCCATCACGAGTCTCGAACCCCTAAAAGTCTTTGTTGCGGGACAATCCAGCATCCTGGATTTTAAAGGAATTCAGACATGTGCTCACTACTTTATTATTTTCAAACATCAAATATGCGGTCACCCATTTACTAAGGTAAAAACCTAATAAATATGAACATTTTACAAAGACTATTTCTGAAGCCACTGTGCTCTAATGAAAATAGGTTTTAGATACTTTCTTCAAATGAACATTTGTTGAAATGCGATGGATAGTGGTTTCTATTCACCCATCTAGTGATCATTGATGCACTCTAGGGATGCAAAGATACTCTTCCTTCACTACACAATGTTTGGGTCACGGTTTTGTTTCAGTTCGATACATGATTTGTGTTTCAGAAAAAACAAAAATATTCTGGAATATGCTTTTTTTTGCTAATAGGCAAGTAACAATTAGGAAAAACCTTTCAGTTGGCTAATAAAGAACTTGTTGTCATTGAATAAAACAATAAACAATACATCCTTTTTCAATTTTGCACACTTTTAACACTTTAAATTGTAAATCTAAGGCTATGCAGAAGAGAAGCAAAGCTACACATTCCTCACAATTCACTTCAATGGCGTGAATTAAGTTCAGGTTAACCGAGAATCCCTAATGCAAACTACTAGTTTGTCACAGAAACATCTGGGAAATTTCCAGGGATTGGGATTTGGGAATTGTAGATTCGGACACCGCCCAAAAAGGGCACTCAGTAGTGAGGAACTTTGGAGTCATTTTAGCTTGCATTCCAGTTTTTTGACCAAACTTCCCCCAACATGTTAGGTAATTAACTAGTAAGGGGAAATCATAAACACTAATCTTATTGGTTAATAAACGCTTGTTGTGATTTTTCTACAACTTAAAGTGAGGGCTTGAAAACTGAGTTTAGGTTATTTTGGTCACTTATTTCAGGTAAACTGATGCAAAAAATCTGAACCTGAGCTGTAAACGTGCGTTCAGGTGTTACTTAAAGTTCTTCATACACACTCAAAATAAAATCTGATTAACACTGTCAACCTTCAAGTTGTTTTATACTGAAAGAAAGATGTTTACAAGTTTAACTAAGTTCTCTATTAAAATACGTATTTTATCCAACAAATCGGATCCAATAGGAGTTGCCTGAACAATCGGGAAGAGATTAAACAGCTTTAACTTTTATTTGGTTTACATGTCCTCCTGGTTAAAATGCAAAGTTATTCCTGATCTAAAGCGTCTCCGAAAAAACACATCCGGGTCTTCGTTTCACAGAACTCGCAACTTAAAAGCGACCAAAGTTTGGCCTTCGTCGGCTTCGCTACATTGCGAACCGAGTGTTCAGCCTGAAAAAGTTACCCATGCAGGGGCAGTACAGGACGTAGCCATTCTCATCCCAGTGCAGTCCCTCCGTTACACCTAGACAAACCTGAAAGAGAAGGAAAGGCAGCAAACTGAGCACAGAAAGAGCCGTGATTGATCCTTGTTTGAGCGCCATTATGGCTCATTTTTCTTCTTCTATAGTGAGCTTTAAGAGACGCAGACTAAACTGCAAGAGGGTTTGCTGCCACGTACCGTTGGGGATGCGGTACTGCGGATTCTTTTCCTGTAGTTTTAGTTATTTTGAAATACTTATTAAAAAAAAGGAAAAAAATTGAATTATTGGAGAACTTTCTTTAATTACATTAGGATTCTAACATTAAAAAAATAAAAATAATTCTTTCTGCCAGAAAAGACCTGAAATTGATTAATGTATACAATTAATGCATGGCTTTTGCATTTCCTCAGCATTAAAATATGTATTTTTATTGTTTTATTTGATTTTTTTTAAGCCTAAATGGAACATTTATTTCAATTTATATACTTGATTCATTGACACTTTTTTTAAAAGAACATTTTCTTTTTCTTTTAAAAAAGCGAAAAAGCTGCAATGATTCACATGGACTTGAATGAGTTAGTAAATAAGTAATGGTATGGTTACTTTCTCCTTCTGAAATAGTATCTTACTTGTTGAGTTTTCACCTAAATGGTACAGACTTTGTAAACAGAAGGATTTCCTTAGTTAAATCTTAAAAGAGTGTGTGTTAGGATTTTATTATTTAAGGATATTTTGAGAAAAACATTTCCTAGAAGTAAATTTGGTTAAAAAAGTTGGTAGTTTTGTTTTATAATATATGCTTGAATTGTTTAATTTTTTTGTACTAATTGTATATAATGAAAAAAGTTTAAATATGTTGACTAAATATAATAATAAAACGATTAATGGAGTATTCAATAAAAATATTCACTTTCTTATAAATATATGGATTTGAATTTCAATTAATCAATCAATCATAGTTCCAGTATTGTTCACTGTTTTGGTTGCACCGATAATGTTAGTTTGGGGTTGTGAGGGGCCGTAAGTTAGTGGGAGAGTATAAACAAAGAAATGATGGGAAATGACAACGATTATGCCATTTTAAGCATAAAAGGGAACACTTCAAATAGATCTAAAGATGATCGGCGAGGGTCTTTAGAATTGGTCCTAAAGCTGAAAGGCAGCCAGAGACTTTGTGTGATTTGTGTCACGTGTTCACGGGGTTCTGTTGACCTCCTTCAGGTCGTTTCTGCATATAAACCAGGATCCCGAATCTCAAACGGATCCACACCCGAGTTCAGGTGAGCTTTCACACCTCCCAAACTAAAGCGGACTACTTCAGGAAACAAAGCCCAGTGCAGATCAAACCTTTCCGACAGTCGGAATGACTGAGAGCCCAAGCAGGTCAGAGGCATTTAGGAGGGTAATTCCCCCCAGCTGATTTTCACAGCTTTGTCAACAGTGATGATCCTCAGACAGACTTTTTCAGAACAAACTATGACTAATTGTCAGCAGATTTTTCTCTCCAAGTGACCAAAAAGACAGAAATCCTTGGCATTGGATCCTGGATTTTGTTTATTAATCAATTAAATAAGTCAGTTTGATGATAACAACCTGAGTCAGTTGATGTGGACATGTGCGTCCAACATGCTCCTGCTACGTGTGTGTGCGTCGGCATGGCAACATGTGTGCTTCGTTTGAATCAGCTGATAATTGCTTAAATGTGTCACATTAAAGAGATCCCAAGCAGCAAGTCGTCTGCATATAATTTGTTCCTAACTTTTCCAAATCAAAGAGGAGAATAAAACAACCCAAAGCAGCGAGGAGGAAAACATTTGTTTGCTTTATTTAAGGCGGACGTTGAGGCTTTCCTCTGCTGCTTCGAAGGACAGCAGAGCTTTTGCAAACTCCAACAGTCACTCTCGTTTTCTCGACAGCTGGCTGCTCTTTCCCTCTTTTCCTGTGTCGCTCTGCGTGTCTGCTCCTCCCCCATCCCTTCAACACACACTGTTTTTCATTGTTAGCGATGACTGCAACGATAACAATGCAGAGTATGAGAAAGAGGTGGGGGGCAAAGACACTTTTTCAGGTGAATGAGTTGCATGGGAGAGAAAAGTAGGCGGATGAAGCATGAGGATGCATTCCTGCTCTTTGTTTCTGACTCTTGTGCTTTCATCTGCAAACCTGCTGCTGCTGCTGCAGCAGAGGAGCAGGCCGCCGCTGCGCCTGTGGCCTTTCGCAGGGGGAAAAATAAGCCAGTCAACCTGCAAACCGTCCGCCTCTTGTTGACCTTTCCTGTGTCGTTCCTGACAACCGGCTTTCAGCCGTGACTCGGTGTCGATTCACTGTTTCAGCAGCAGGAAACCTGATGCATCTGCTGCTGATTCACACAAAATCTGCTTTTTCGTGGTCATGTTTTTTGCACAACAGGTTGATTTCCAATCATGAAAATTTTCAATATTGTACAACAAACATGTAAACATGTTGGACAATAAGTAATTTTCATTAAAAGGAACAAAAAAATACATGAAATAAAAAAATGAAAGATCAGCAAAGAGAAACAACAAAACTTTATTTCAGGTTGGATTTTCCTCTTTTCTGTGGAAAAAAGTGAGAAAATACAAACTCATTTAGAATACAAGTCAAACTTTTAAAGAAATATGGATTAAATGACTTTTAGTTTTTCTCTGTTTCAGAAGCAATCCTCAGTTTTTACAGATCAATAGAATAAACAACTGGAGATTATTTTATTTTATTGAACATTTAAAGATTTCCATGTTCAGCCCAAAACGTCTACCAAAAGGTTTTTAGTTTTACCATCATCAGACTGAGGTTACAAAAAATAAAACATTAAATTGTTTATTGTTTTAAAATCTGGGATCATGTGACGTATCTGTGAACAATTAAATCCTAAACGTCTGGCAGAAAGGATGAAGAATATCTGCTATAAATAAAAATAATTTTTTTAAATCTAAAAAAATAATTAAAGTTTTTGTCAAACCTTCAGAAATTACAGTTTGATAAACCGGATTCAAAGAAATCTTACAAAATATGTTTTTTAAAGGGGATTAAGCACAAAATTTAATTTAAAATCAAATGTATTTTCTTGCAGATTTTTTTCTTTTAAAGATTTAAAATCAACCAAAAAGATCCAAGTAAAATAAAAAGTTACACATGTTCTTAAATAATAAAAACAAACATTTAAGAAAAGGAAATTTGACATGAATGCCCCTCAGCTGAAATCTTTATATAATTATAGAAATGTTAACTGCTTAAAAATAAATAAAAATAAAACAAACCAAACGGGAACGTTTTTTTTTGTCTAGTAAAAATGTTTTTTTTTTTAAACAAAAAATGAGAATATTCACATTTAGAAAAAAGCCTATATAATTTTACTAAAAAGATTATTTTTTAATGAAGTGTTTTTCTTTACAAATATAAACAAAAAATAATTAAAAAAGATAAATTAGTTCTTAATTTAAATGAGATGATGCTTCTCTTTAAACTTTCTACTTCTAATAAAAGAAATGCATGAGAAACACATTAAGGCCTAAATGTAAACATTTATTGTTTCAGATAAAAAAAAGCAGTTCAAATCTTTGCTGACATCAAGACTAATTTAATGGGAAACAAGAAAATCAAAATAAGAAAAAAGAAAGTTCATGAACCCAATTTGGTTTCATTTAAACCATTAATCCGTGATATAATCCAGTGTTTTTCATCTGTTGTGCAGAAGTAAACAGAATTTCACCTAATTGGCCTGAAAAACATTTACCATTGCCAGAATATCAGCTCTGTGTTCATCCAAACAGACCAATGGTTTACACTGATGTGAAAAATCATAAAATGCTGTTTTCTTTGTGTTTATTTGGTTTTCATTCGACACACTATGATAAGAAGGATTACATTTTTTGTAAACAATCTACAGAGGCTTTTGGAACAATCATGAATTCTGCAAGCAGAGTTCTGTCAGTAAAATATCATATTATACCTAGTATAATAATACCTTTTTGTCACTGGTACAATGAAATTTTGGTCAGTATATCAATTATGGTTCAAAATTTACTACTGAAATTTAAATTAAAATTTGCATCAGTCATTAAATACAAGAATGTACAATTAACAGGAGTGTTAAAATTGTCAAAACCAAAAGCTGAAACATACTTAAAAAACCTCTTTGACATAAAATGAAGTTTTTGTTTTACTGCTTTATTCATTAATGGACCCTTTTTAAGTATAATGTGCTTCAAACGGGCAACCGACCAAGAGAAGTCAACGTAAGAGACACGGGATCTCTTGTTTTGAGAACTCTGGCAGCAGCGTTTTGGATAAACTTTTATAGACCCACTCCGATGAAAATTGTGTTTTTGGAGTTTTTGACATGTTCTTGTGGCATTTTTCTGATCATGGAGGATGTGTATTAAGGAATTTAAGATTAAAACTTCATTTCTGAGTATTTTTTTACTCAAATCGTTGTGATTCGGGAGCAGATGAAAAAAAAAACTGTTTGAAAAAAGAGCTTATGTGTGACGTAGAAACTACGCCACATCACAGTCGCCCTGCTCTGCTCCATTCTGATGCATCTACAGACAAATAGATCCACGAACATCTTTGTTTTCCTCGTCTGAACTGGAATCTGGATCCAAACTGTACGGCTGGATTGCTCTGATATTGCTAGTTAGTTTTGTTGTTCCAGTAGTGTTTAGTTGGGGTTGTGAGAAGCTGTAAGCTAGTAGGAGAGTGACAAGAGGAGGTTAACGGTCCCAGCCCACTTCAGAGGTGAATTTCTAATGAGCTCCTAGAAAAACTACATAAGTCATAATTAAAAGACCACTGGTACGCTTTTACAATAGATCAAAAAATGATCGGAGTGGGAATTTTAAAGCCATTTTGAAACAACCAGATGATTAGAAATCAGCATTAAACAATCCTGAAGTATAAAATACATGAACTGTTTCCACTGATACTCTCTGAGACCAAAAGCTTCTGATTTTCCAAGAGTTATGAGTTCACCTGGCTTAACAGATAAATAGAGCAGAGCATCATCAGCATAACATGAAACATGATGATGAAATAGAAAAACTAAAAGCTCCACTTTGGAGAGACTTTTGTTAAACCAAAGGGGAGAGAATCATCTGATGCCTTGTGAAAGCTTGAGGTGGATGTGATCAGATGTTTACGTTTCAGAAAAAGAATTCTTTTTTTTCTTCTTTTTTTCAAGAATGAATCTTGTTCTCGGGTGTCCCTTGAGCCGCCTGTATGACATGACTGCTAAGCTCCACCCATTTGCTTATCAACCTGCTGCAGGCCGCTAATGTTGGGTGCTGCCTTACCCCACCTCGTTGCAGACCCCCCTGCTGCCTTTTATTATCCAGAATTTGTCACACGCCGTCTGCTCTCGGATTGCATCACCCCTACAGGAAGTAACCTTCAAGCCTGCGACTCTGAGTTTCAGTCTCAGGGATTTTTCTGGTTTTTTTGTGTCCTTCGAACCACAAAGGTCGGCAGATCTTTTCCACAAAATGACCTTCACCTATAAAAAACAAAACAAAAAACTGACGAGGCCTTTCTCTGCATCCAAGAGTTGTTTTTTCCCCCCTCTGAGCTGTTTATTACCCACCTCTGCTAATGTAAACACACCATCTGTTTAAAACCAAGCCCATGAAAAAGCTGTCATTTCCTACCACAGCAGATCTCACCAAGTCGGTCGGGTCTGGAGAAAATGCGCTCCAGATGTGAGCAAATTGTCACCAGTTTTAATTGACAGAGTCCTCATTGATGCTGGAGCTCTCGGATTGTTTGGATGACAATAAAAATGGCTTCCAGGGCTCCCAATCATGAGAAGAACAAAGCGCATCCTCGGCGGTGTTTCCACACGACATCTGCTCCGTACAAGAAGAAAAACTAGTTGAAAATGATTGAATGTTAGTTTTAAAATTAAAAAAAATAAATGCAGAAATATAAAACATTTATATGTCTAATACTGACATTTTTACTTTTTTAGATGAAATTGGGAACAAAAAAGATCTATCTTTTATCAAAAATAACACAAAAGAAGTTCAAAAAGAAAACTATTTGTTTTGTTCCTTCTTGTGAAACCAAAGCAAACTCAAAGTAAAATGAAAAACAAAAATTACTTGAAGTCATAATTTCTTGTTTACCTTTCAAATTAAGGCTTTCAAATCTAAAACAGAAGATCTTCGATGAAACGATTTTTGGAGCAGTTTGAGGAGATTCAAAGGTTTAGGAACAAACTTGATTTTCATCCCCCTGGACTTCATGCATTTAGATTTTTGCCTACATGTCGGAACTCTGCTCCCTAAATTTTTAAAAGAATAATTACAAAGAAATATTTCTTAAACTACCTAGAAAATTAGCAAATTAAAAGAAACAATTTATTCAACAATTTGCACACAAAAAAACTTTCCAATAATTTCCTTCACAATGACATGAAACGTACAAATATAATGACAAAAGAAAAATATACGTACAGCACAACAATGACAATGTTCTGCTCCATGAACCTTCACAAAAAAATCAAGTAAAAATCTTTTTAAAAAATGGCAAAAGGCTAATAACACTTTTACTTCCTCTCTACAGCTGGTTGGAAACAGGTAATCGTGAAATCTCCGTATGCAGGTGAGTTCACCAGGTAAAAAAAGAAAACATTAAAAGCACATTCACTTTTCACAGCCCAACCTTGACTTTAGCCTTCCACCTGTTAACGTACGTTTCAGTGTTTTTGGCCTTTTTTTTGGCATTTCAATTTTAGAAAAATGGTAAATTGTACTCAGAGAAAAACCAAAATCACATTGATAAACTAGACTGTTTTTACATTAGTATGTCTGAGGGACATTAGAACACACCTCCGTGATCACCATTTGTTTTCTTTACTCATTAATATTATTATTAATAGCAATATTTATGGTGTTGTGGTCCCTTTTGACCCATGTGCATTAACTTTAAGAAAAGGACAATTACGCTTTTATCTTTGAGTTACAAAACTTGAACATAAAAAACAATAAAAAGCAGCATAAATCAGAACAAAATCCTTAGATTTGCCAGGCACAAGAAGATATAACTAATTCCTTTTTTTGAGATAAAGATTGCTGACAAAGTCCAAAATGCTTGAAGTGATAAACAAATTCATTTTTGGTATTTTTTAACCCTTGTGCTATCCTAGGCACTTTAACTTTGTGAGTTGGGTCATCTAGACCCACTAGACAGTGCGCTGAACCTTTTTTCTTCAATGATTTGAAATCTTTCCACCTCTATCCACCTTTGTCATGGTAGGGAGAACACGTCAATGTAAGGGTGGGGTCATCTTAGGTAGCACAAGGGTTACAACTAAGAATGAGTCAATGCCGACCCTAAAACAGAAGGAGGGTCGGTTTGTGTTTCTGATCAAACAGGTGACAGGACAACATGAACATGGAAGAAAAATCTATGCACACTTCAAATGAAACGGAAAATTGCATTTAATTCTTAAAAAAATGGTAGCCATAATTTGATTGAAACCTTTCATTTCTGGGGGGAAATTGCATTTTCACTGAGGAGCAGGAATCTGAATAAAACCACTGAAAGACATAGATGGTAGAAAATGTCTTTAACAACAGTGAGATCCTGAAAAACAGAACGGACAGATTTCTCTGAATGTCCTCCTGACTGCCAACCATGCACATGTGTCCTCTGTAGAGGACATTTCTGAACCTGAACCCCTGCATTCTACTGAAGTAACTCCTCCTGTTATCTGCGGAGGACAGTTGGGCTTTTAAATACCAAATGTGAGGAGGTGGTGCTCTGCTGGGATATGTAGTTTTTTGGTGGATTTAGAAAAAGGTTGTCGTCATCTGGTAGTCAGAAGGATATTTGCTCTTGATCTGATCACAGCGTGAAGATTGTGAACGAGTCCAGTCATGAGTTCTGTGTTTTAGCTGAGGAAAATCTCTTTCATCTCGGCTTTTTTTGTTGTTGTTGTTGTTGTCAAGTCTCAGGTTGATGTCCTGCTCCATCTAACTTTTTCTTGCATCCAATAACTTTCACAGATGGGTCTGAGCTCTCCTCAGGAGTCTAGATGGCAGGTACGCAAAAAAAAAAAACTTTATTTGAGGAAGTAAACACTGCAGTTACTGAACTCTGTTGTTTAGAGACGACTAAAGACAAAAAGGCACATGTTTCTACTCAGAGTCTTCCCTTTGGAGGGTCTGTGTCTCTCCTCCGTCCTCTCATCAGATGTTCTGGCTCCCTCGTTCCTCTCTGTGCATCTAATCAGGCCTGATTGTTGGTGGTGGACGCATGCGTGCAGAGGAGTGGCTGCGTCGGCCGAGCTTCCACATGCACCCGAACACACGGAGAGGTCAGGAGATGGTTAAAAATCACTCAGCGGCTTGAAATAGCAGACCACCGGGCAACGACTGCAATCAACCCGACTGCGGCTGCAGCGACCGCGCAGCCGCCCAAGTAAACAAACAAGGGAATCATGAAAGAAGCTCCGTCTTTGAGCCGTTTCTCTCCCAGCAGCTTTAAACCATCTGCTGCCGAGGAGGAGAAAGTCGCCCTAATCTGTTAACGGAAACAGAGGTAAAATTAGCAGCTTGAGAAGAACAGCGGAGATCTGCAGAAAAACCAGGGAAGATGGAAAGCAGCAGACAGTAGGAGAGCGTTACAGCTCCGACTGCGAGGCGCAAAGTCGCCAAAAAGTCACAAAACAACCAATATGATTGTTTTCATCAAATGTAATCTGTTGGAATTCCAGAACGTGTTTGGCGTTCATGAAAGCTCAACTAAATTCAGGAGGAATTCATCCCATAATAGTCTGATTCTGTCCATGCTGTTGCCATAGTAACCACAGATATTTAGAAACTATGGCGTGAGACAGACATTTCATTTGGCACGTAAACAAAAAACTGGGTAAACCAATATGAACATGGTGGACTTGACCTATGACCTTTCAAGAAGGCTGAGGTCTCAAGTTTCTGGAGGGGGGGCAGGTGCAACACACTTTACAGGGGTTGTGAGAGCGACAGGTGAGTCTGAACCCTGCTGGCTCATGCAAAAAAAAAAGCTGTTTGAACGTGTTTGTTTTCCTCGTCTGAGCTGGAATCTGGATCCAAACTGACCGGCTGGATGGCTCCGATATAGCTCGCCGCCATATATGCAGCACCGTGTGAGGGGCTGTGAGCTAGCGCGTGATAAGAGAGCATTTCTAATGAACTCCTGCCGCTCTGCAGAAACTATGTCCTAGAAAACCACACAGGTTTTTTAGATTTTGGTGAAAAAGCATAGTAAATTGGAACTAAAAGACCACTGGGAAAGTTTTATAAATAGATCAAAAGATGATCCAAGTGCGACTTTAAAAAGTTTTCCGTTCTTTTTGGGTTTTTTTTCTCAACACACTTCAAACAATCATCCTCCACGCTGGGGAGGCTCGTCTCAACTGCCTGTTGAGGAGCTGCTCCAAAGGCGGATGTACCGACACAGGTTAAAGAGGCTCCTGCATGAGCCTGAGCTGGGGACTGAAGGACCATGACCTCATTCAGGATTTACTGATGGAGAACAGAAATCATGGTTCCTACAATAAATTGATAATACAATCCCACATGATCACACTACCTCCCCTGTGTTTGACTGTTGCTCGGAAGTTCTTATACTAAAACCGTGTTTTAGAAGGGACACACTTCTGTTTTTACATCGACGCTTTGTTCAAAAAGTAATGAATTTTCAGGAGGAAAAAATGAGTTGGAGCTGAAAGTTACAGGTCTTTTCAATGATTTTCAGCTGTTTTGTCAAACCGGCTGCATGATCTGTATATTCTTTGAGGAATGTGATTCTTCAGCAGCTTTAGCCTAGCTAGCATGAAAATTGACAGAACTTTACTGTTTTGAATCCTGGACCCCTAAATCTCCCTTAGAAAGGGGTTTCAAAGGCGCTCCACAACAAAAGCGGCTTCTCCTTTGGACAAACAAAGGTTGTGTCCGAATTCCTTCACTACTCACTAGTGCGCTATGTAGTGCGTTTGCCATTTTGTAGTGCTGTCCGAATTTATAATTCCAAAATCCAGTGCCCTAGAAATTTCCCAGAAGTTTCTGCGAAAAGCCGGTGTGCATCAATGCTCACTAGATCGGCAAATACAGACCACAATGCATTGCGTCTGAACAGTTTTTGCCAAATGTATTTTGTAAATTCATTGTATTTCAAATGTATTTTTTTAAATAAACCATCAACGTTTTTATCTTCAGAACACAGTGGATTCATAAATGGTCGACGCAAAACAATCATATCAATTAGATTTGAACTTCGGGAAATCCATGACGGCATATTTGCCTCATAGTCTCGCACTATATGTTTTTTTTTGTATTTAAGTTGGGAATTCAGACACAGGCCAACGTAATTTTTGCAACAAAAACTTTAAACCAATTCTACTAAATTATTTTTATTGTTATTATTATTATTTCTTACAGGAAAAAGAATACAAGAAAAACTAAAATAAAGCTTTAAAATGGGAAGAATCTTTCATGAATGAACAGATATGAAGGATTTTTTTCATCTTAAAGTGATTTGATTAACTCTCTCTTATATTATTGGAGTTATTTTAATTTGTTTGATGGTCAGAAAACTGTTTTGATTTTTTTTCTTACATTACAGGAAACCAGATAAATACGTTTGTAGATTTTTGAACACAAATGGAAAAAGAAGTAACCAAAAAAGGTCAAAACTTTGTTTTTTTTCTGCTTCAACAAAATTTCTATGTTTAAAACAATAGTTTTCTTTTTAAAAATAAAAAAAAATAGCATAAATATTATTATTTTTTTTTTTACAAAACTATTTCATTTTTACTTGGTAAAATTAGCTAAGAGGGAGACCACAAAACTCTCTTTGCATTTTATTTTAATGGAATAAACAGAATTTTAATTTTTTTCTTCCTCTAAGAAATAGTTTTCTGTTTTTTATGGATAATAAAACATAGATAATCAATAAAATGGTTTATACGTGTTGACTGTAAAATAATAAAACATTATAAAAGAGAAATAAACTTTTAATTATAACTTTTTTCTTATTTTTGCAGAAACAAAAGTTCAAAATTCTATTTTTTTGAAGCTGTAAAAGTAAAATTTCCTTTTAGTAACAAGAATTTGTGGACAAACTTTAGTCTTATTAAGAGAATAATTCGCCAAAGAAGCAGCCTAATCTACAAAAAGCGAAATGTAATCACGGAAAAGTAATTTTCTTATGATTTTTTTTTTTGTTTTCCGGCGCTGCTTTGTGTTTAAAGCGCCGCTGTCTCTGATGTTTACTTTTTTTTCTACCAAACTCAACCGGAAGTCAGTGTCCAGAGGTGACTTTTCTGCGCGTGGACAGGTAGGGTCACGCTGAAAAAACGCGCAGAAGCGTCGTCAACAACTGGCCGCGTTCGCGGACCGTAGGATATGTGGCACTCCGCGGAGAAATCAACGCAAAATGTTTGCCAACTGGACAATAATGCCCACTTAACGATGCTATGCGATGTTCAATGACAAAAATTTGGGATTTTATTTTATAAAATGTTTTTTCATCAAAAAAATGCAATAAAACAAAAGGTTTTTCTGAAAATGTACCTGCAAAAATTGTAAATGTAAATCAAAATATCATATGCTCCGTTTTGTTTAACGTTTGAACAGCACTTGAACACAACCTTCTGAAGACCCTCCACCCCTGCTCCACCTCCACACATGCAGCCCCCGCGGGCTCAGTGTTGCCAGGGTCCTGGGGGGCTGAGGTGGAGGAAAGTGATGAGGAAACGAGCTGACTTTTTTTATTTTTTTCCTAGAAAACGAGCTGATGTGCCCTGGAAGTAATACACCCCCCCCCCCTTACCCCAAGCACATTACCCACACCTACCCCCACCTCCTAAAATAAATAAATAAATAAATAAATAAAGTAAACAGCAAAGAGAAACAAAATAAAACAAAATAACTTTATTATTATTACTAAATGGAATAAATAACGAATAAAAAGAGTTTTAAACATTCTTTTGGATTTTTAAAACACATCTTTAACATTTTGTAATATTTTCTTTCATTACAAACAAAAAATAGCATTCGGCAGTAAGTATTATTTCTGAATAATTTTTTATAATCTTATTTTATCATTGAGTGTTTTCACCTAATCTTTTCTTTGTTAACTCAAGAATTTTTTTAACTCATAAAAACACTTGATGTTAAAAAAAAAGATATTTTTTACGGTAAATGACAAATTAAAGGATTAAAAATGAACTAAACGTGTCTAAATGTGTGAAAGATTCAAACAGGTGGTTGTGAAGTAGAGGCTCATGGGATGCGTGGGGCTGCAGGTGTGGGGAAGTGGGTCAGAACTGGGAGAACTGGCTGCTTTCTTCTGAAAAACCAGTATGATGTCGCTGGTTCAAAAAAAAAAAAAAAAAAAAAAAGTTTGTGAAAGTGGCCTGACGTCACGCTCCCACAATGCTTACCGCCCCATAACTCGGCTGCAGCCTGCGCAGAGCCACACGCACGCTCAGGCCTCGGATTTCGAAAAATTACAGAAAAAAATTCGGGAAAATTAAGAAAAGCGCAGAAGAAGCGGAAGAAAAGTGTCCAGCGGCGGCGAGCGTTCAGCCGCGGCGGGATCGGGGTTCGGGTCCGGGATGAAGCTCACCGGGACTGCATGTGGATCTGACTAATGCGCTGCTGGAAAGTTTTCGGTGAGTGAACTGCTCGCTGCCGCCGCCGCTGCTGCTGCTTCGTCTTTTTCTTGTCGGGGGGGCTCATCGATCGTGCGGCTCTGGAATCCGCTTTTACGCGTTGATTCGGCACAGAACCGGGGGTGACACTTCGTCGTGCGCGACGCTCGGCAGGCTGCGCCGCGGCGATCCGAACTTCGTGCGGAGTTAGTTCGCCGCGGCAGGCTGCCTGGAAGGAAGCCCGGCACTTATTTACTTCTTTTTCGTGCGCGCACGCCGGAGCCCCTCCTGTTCTCGGCCGGTAAACGCGTCGCGGACGCGTGAGGCTGTTCCAACTGCGGCGGCGCACTTTGTCCCTGCAAAAAGTTTTCGCTGATCTGTGGAGCAGGAGGGGATGGATGGAGGGTCGGAGTGGGGGGTGGGGTGGGGGGTTCCTCAGACCTCTGGGACCCTGACTCGGAAGTTCGGTGGAACCGCTTCCACGCGCTCCATCATGCCTTTCTGGACTGGAGGGCTTCTGCTTGGAGCGCGTAAATAACAACTAAGTCCCGACCCAGAAAAGGAAAAAAAAGGAGGAAGGGGGGTGAGGGGTTGTTGGGTTCAGAATGCGGGGGCTCAGTTTATGCACTTGTTACTGATAGCTGACGTTCCCGCAGGCTTTTTTACACGTCTGCTGTCACTTACGTGTGGAAAGGAGAGCAGAGCCAGAGGGGACTCTAAACACGGACTTTCTGTCAGTCACCAGCGGATGACTCCAGTCGGTTTCTGCTGTGAATTTGGGGCTGATTTTGTGGGTGGAATCCGCCTCAGACATCCCATCATCCCTCAGGAAAACACACATCTTCCCTCGTGTTCAGGTCATTCCACCGATTGACCTTGTTTTGTTGACCTTTCAACTGATTTTGTTTGTCACCTGAAGCGTTTTGGTCCCAAAAGCCTGAGAACGTTTGTCACACTTGCTGGAGTCTGTGTTTATAACACTGCAACCAGCGTTTCCATGAATTCAGATTACTGTCTGTGTTCTTGGGTCGCCTTCTTTTTGGTTAAATATGAATTTCTGGAGCAAAGTAAAGTTGCTTTCACACTAAGCTTTTTGGTCTGGATTTAGTTTGGGATGGTCCAGTTGGTGGGGCTGGTGCATTGACTGTATGTTAGAACTGGACTGAGCGAGTGTGACGTCTTCCATTGAAAATGCATAACTCCCGCTTGCAACCAAATAACGTCAAATCAGTTGCCTTTTAGAAAAATATATTATTGAGTCATCTGATTGGTTAGTTTATAACTTGAATAACAAAACATAAATATCCTGAAAAAATTGAGGATTATTAAGAACATGGTAAAAAAAAAGTATTGGAGCAAGAATGGTTCTTCTGTCAAATATAATTACTGGGTAATAGCTGTTTATTTCTCTATACAAGTCTGTGGGATTTTGGCTTTTGAGGACCAGCGAGTACTTCCTGTTTGGAACGGGAAGGGAGAGGGGTTGCTCAGTCCAGTTCTTACACACAGTCTGGTTTGCCTGAGAACAAGTTCCTGCAAGTGAACTCTGGTGCAGTTTAGTTTATGAACACTGGACTGAGTGACCCCCCACCCTTTTGCTCTGATACCTTTTGTAAACATTTTTCTTGACAAACCTCTTTTTTTAATGATAATTTTTCTATAAACTGACATATCAGATGCCTCAATAACAGCAGGTGGTCTCACGTCGAACATTTGAAACGTTTGATTGACAGTTTTTGTATAGCCCGCTTTCAAGTGGTAAGGGGTGTGGACTTCCAACAAGCTCACTCCTGATTGGTGAGAGTGGTGGCCAATCGAAAGGTTGACTCAGACCAATTGCAGCTTCCCGACAGTTTTTGATTCCAACATCCCTTATCATGAAAAAGGGCGACTGAATGGACTTCATTTGAGTGAAACCCTTTTCTTCGGGTGACTTCACACTCACTCGGTCCAATCTTTGGTCCACATCAACATCCAGAGGCTTACTGGTCAGATTTGATCAACTGTTTGACCTTTTCAGGCAGTTTGAGTCTGAGACAAACTGGACAATACATATCATAACAAATATGAATATCTCAGTGAAAAGATGTGATTCAAAAACCTGGTTTTCCTTGGGAGATCTCTTGAAGGGAAACCTGGTTGGTTTTCTAACAAAAGCGTACAGACGCCTGTTTTTCACCCATCATTTTTCTTTTTTTAAACCAAGAGTTTAAAGTTGCTCTGCATTCACATTTCAAAATAAAAGATGCATCGGATGAAATGATATCTATTGAGGAGTTGAAGCCTGGTCACTGCAGTGCAGGTCAACAAACTATATCTCCACTCGATTTTCCTCACAAACCACGTTACTTGAAGACCCACCTGATCATCTTTTGATCTATTTTTGAAGCGTTCCAAGTGGTCTTTTAATTCTGATTATGCTGTTTTTAGTGGTTTTTTATTACATAGCTTCTGCAGAGCGGCAGGATTTCATCACCTTGGAGTTGTGTTGGTGTCGTTGGCGCAGAGCTACCCTTTTCCCTTCCTGTCACCCATAACTGAGAGCTCTCTGTTTACATGCTCTCACTAGCTTATAGTGGATTTATAGTGGATATATTGGAGCTATCCAGCCGTACAGTTTTGAGCCAGAGGTCAACCCAGACGAGGAAAAACGAAGACATACGTGGATCTAGTCGTCTACAAATGGGTGCAACAGAAGTGTGTACGTCAAAAATTCGCTTTTATTCAACTGAAATTTTTTCGTCTGTTCCTGATTCACAATGATTTCAAAAAATAGATTTTCAGAGATGTATTTTTAAGTGTAGCTTGCTTTAATTATGTCCTCCATCATTAGAAAACCACCAAAAACATAAATTTCACTGGAGTGGTCACTGCTTGTGGAGGACCTTCGCCTGTTTGTTGCCGGTGAGACGTCAGATTTTTTTATCGTAAATGTTGGCTCTCCGAAAGGTCAGGGGTCATGCAGGTTTTTTTCAGGGTTCGAGTTGATAAAAGTGCCTTTTTGTGGGTGTAATGAAACTCTATTGGCTCTGCTGACTTTGTGTCAGTTTAGGGCATTGAATTTGTTTTCAAAGTAAGAAAAAGAAAACACACACATTTCTAATTACATAATGGACTTTGCCTTATTTCTTATGTTATGAGAAGTTTAAAGAAACTTTTCCAAGAGCAGAATTCTATTTGACGTGAACTTCCGATGTCTAAAGCAACCATTGTTCTGCCGTAGCAGATAAGTGTGTGTTTACCTAGGAAACAAAACTCAATTATTCAATTAAATGATTGAATGAAGTCACTTTTTAGCACCAATTCATCCCAAACCCCTACGGATTCTCCCAACCCTCCAATTGTGGGGGCATTTGGAGTTGTCCGAAATAGTTTTTTTAAGGGCTAACGCCCAAATTCAAACTCCCCACTCGGAGGGCTAAATGTTGGGGTAGGGAGAAGCAGTAGGGGTGGGGGAAAAATTCGTATTCAGCCCAAGTTACGATATGGATAAAAAACAAACAAATGAACCAACGTCAACCGTAAGACGTCCATCCTGACCAGCTTGTCTTAGGAAAAGCATCGCAAACGTCCAATGGCTTAAGCTGTTTATTTGGGTTTGCTAATAAATTTGCCATCTTCTTACTGTTTGTTTTGGTTTGGTTTCACACCAGGAATAAACCAAAGACAGAAAAATCTTTCTGTTCCCAAACCTGCTCATTGGGGGGGCAGTAATGCCCAAAACAAGGTCTGACCAGGATGGGGGACAAACGAATAAGAAAGCCTCTCCTACTTCTGGTTCTCTGTATATTTATAGAGCTCTGCACTTCATCACATCACAAAGTCTATCTACAAAACATTTGAAATGCTGGTGTGGATTCAGGGGACGACCTGTCCTGGTCTGAAGTAAACTGCACCCGAACTCTTGTTCTCAATCAGACAAAAACTCACTTTTATTGTTCAGAGTTCCGGTTGGACCTGCAATGAAGGACAGGAAGTGACTTCTGGTGTTGATCAAATCTGGGAACACACCCTTTTAAAAAATGGTTTCAAGAGGAAGTTTGCATCTTAAAGACGTTTCAGGGCCGTCAAAACACAGATTGAAGATGGTGCCCTAAAGTCAGCTGGACTCTTGTCTGTGGAAGCTGATGATGATTGGACAAACAGAACACAATTTATGGCTCTTTGGGTTTGAATTTTGCATGATTGTTATTTAGCCATGTCCCGATCCGGTCATGTGATTGGAAATCGAGCCCGATAACATAGTTTCAGACTTGATTGGAAGCTGCATCCCGAACTGGGATTGGATATTTATTTGTAATGATATTTCAAGCTGATTATTACAGATTAATACTTTAGTGGAAGTCTGCATTTCATGAAGTAATTATGACATTTCATTGAGCAGCACTAGCTTGAGCAGGAAGTGCAGAAAAACAGTTATTGATATTGACAGATTTAGACTTTGGGGCTCAATAACCCGGGAAACAACCCAGAACTCTTAATAAACGTTGAAATCTGACGCCAAGTGTTGGTTGACTGTGTTTCCTTTTCAGAAAATATTTGGAGGGTAAAACCTGTTGATTGTTGATCTGTTAAGAAACATTTCGACAAATGCTTGTAGCCTTAGAAAAGTTACAAATATTTTGTCCTGGTAATGTCGCTTTATGACTTGTGGCAAACAGGCGCAGGTGTTTTTGTTCAGGAGCTCCCAGAGCGGCTGATCCCTGATTTGTTGCGCTCTCGCTGAAGACTTGTCAGCCGCACTCTGCTGCACATGCATGGGACCCATCCTTTCAGTATTTGCGTGGCGGGAAAAGTCGTCCGGCTGCCTGCAGAGCAGGTTTGATGAGGGTCTGAGCTGGACTCAGATCAGAGAGGCTCTAGGTGAGTTGGGTCTGAGTCAGGCACCAAGCCATCAAGCCCTCCTGCTACATAATAAGGAAATGGAAGTGCGTTTGTCACGAGGCAATGCTGGTTTCTGCCAGTTGCAGTGGAAGTTGAGAGGCGTGTGTTGATGTTTGCTGCAGCCACCCAGATGGCGATGGATCTGCCCTGCAGCCTTGTGCAGCGTAGCTGTTATTATGGTGGGTTTGGCTGCAGTGACAGATTTGATTATTCCCTTTCTTTACCTTTTTTTTTCTCTCCCCACATGCATGAAGTGATATGTAAAAACATTCCTTCCACTCCTGATGATTATTCCCCAGCATTCCTGGCTGCATTGCTCAACATGACTTTCTCTTCTTGGGTCCAGCTTCTTCTCATTAAGCTCCATGCATCGCCTTACATTGCTTCCATGCCCCTGTGGTCGGGAGTCAGCACGTTTCATGTTTGCCCCAGTGATTGAGCTGCTCCTGATGTGTGTGTGTTGGAAGGAGAAAGGACTGTTTTGGAGCTGGAGGGGAGGTCTTCGCCTTGTAAAATCTCCCACAATGCCTTGCAGCCCTCACGGGCAGCGGCGGCAGCAATGGTGGCAACAGCAGGCTGATTTCCATGAGAAAAGAGCATCAGTTGGGTAATGGGAGGGACAGCTCTCGAGGGGGATAAACATCGGAAAAGCTCTGATCCCTTTCTTTGTACTTCTTCACCTTCTAGAGGCGGGGATGGGACGGGGTTGGGGCAGAGGGGAGGCGGGGAGAGGGAGCAAAGGACACCGGGTTCACGCTAGAATAGACGATGTCCGCTGAAGAACATCCGACTGTTTGTCGTTTGGAGGGGATGGCGCCCAAAAACCGCCGCGGTCAGGAGTGTAAACACGAGGTGTTTGTACTTTTGTGTACTCTCAGGTCCTCCACAGTGCTTCCATGCATGCATGTTCAGCGCTGCGAGACCACATGTCTGCAGGTCGGTGTGTGAGGTTTCTCACAGGAGCTGCTGGGCTTTCAGGTGGGGCATGTTGGATGTAAAAAATGGAGAGACAATCAACTTCATTGATTGATTTATATTCCAACAATCCAACCAGATCAATCTGTCAGAGAGGAGTTGTTGACTGTACCATATAAAAATACTTTCAAAATAAAATATATTATGGAAAATACCATTACCATTTGGTCTCAGACATGGTATTAAACTATAATATGAAAACGACCAAGTGCATCACATGTGTGTTGCCGCTGTCAGCAAAAAATAATCAAGCCATCATTACAAAAACAACTTTATGAAAAGAAAATGTGAATGGATTTGACATTAATTCTTGTTTTTGCTTGTTTGTTTGGACACATATTTAATTTACACTTGAATATTTTTTCAAGAAAATCTGGAAAACGTCACCTGCACTGTTCAGGTCCAGGTATTTCTCTCTGATGCACACTGGTGGAAGTCTTGAGGAAAGATGTCCCGAATCCATTTTAGGAATCGGATCGTTCAAAATGAACAGACATAAAAAGAATCATTTCCTTCCTAACAAAAAGTCTTTGGATTGCAGCTCGTTGACAATTTTACAAAAAAACACTTCCAAAATATTCTAGAAGCAGTATTTAATGGATAAAACGGTTCCAAGTTGTTTTTAAAACAAAAAACTTTCCTCAATATTCCTGCTATCATCAGGTATGTGAGTCAGAAATGTTCTTTTATTTGATCAAATGTAAATGGATAAAAAATAAGCATGCACCCCCCCCCCACAAGTTGCTGTATTTTCTAATGTTAGCTGGTTTTTATTTTGTGTATTTTTGCAGTTATTTTTCATAAAAATGCAATTTAAATTCAATAACTTGAGATTTGCATAATTACAAAGCTTGAAATACTATGTATTGAAATTCTGTGTGACTAAAGCAGTTTGCTAATAGATCATTTGAATGGTTTTGCTCATTTTAACTGAACAATAGACAAAACTGATTTTACCTGCAAAATTCTCTAGAATCCGGATTTCCATTGTACCATTTGAAACTTAAAACTTATTATTAGATCAAAAACTACTTTCTGACCTAAAATATATTGACCCTTAACATCTGAATTTATTTAAGGCTATGAAAATGTCACTTTGGTTTTTGCTTACAAGTAGATGCTAGATTTAGATAGAAGATGATTTATTTACAGTTTTTCGACTGCAATTTGATTTTAGTCTTCAAATTTTTACATTGGTAAACTTAAAAGTTGTGTCTGAATTCACTCAGTACTCCCCGGTTATTGCACTACATAGGGCACTCGCCACTTTCCTGTAGGATGGGGCTTGGAAATTTCCCAGAAGTCTCTGCAAAAGTCTGTGCATCAATGTATGTGATTTTTATTTTGTATCAATCGCTCAAGTTTTCATCATCAGAACATAGTGGATTCATAATTGGTAAAAAGTTGATATTTGTTAGGTTTTTGCTTCAGTAAATGGGTGACGGCATATTTGACAATAAAATAAAACCCAGAAAAGATGTGAGGATTGTGTCCAAATTACATTAAACGCCAGGAAACTGGATATTTCTGGACTATATAGTCTTTTAGGAATTAGGGATTTGTGAAGGAATTTGGACATAGCCTACATATTTGTGATTTTTTTCTGTTTTTTTTTTTGGTGAAACGTGCAGCTGTAGATGCATTTCCTTGACGGTTTGAATCTGTATGAAGCCAAAACATTTTCCTGTATATTTTCAAAATAATTCTAGGTAGTTGTTGTTTTTATGAAGGTTTTTTGGGTGCAAACACGACCCCGACATGGTTTTTATTGGCGTTATAGTAAACAGAACTGGATGCATATATTTACAGCGGTTAGCTGGCCTGTCAGAGGGAAGAATGGGGCTTTACTGGGCAAGGTGCTGATTAAAAACAGACGCATGAATGCGCGGCGCGGCGCAGATACATGCGTGCATGCACACAAATATTTACAAGGCTAATTAAAGTAAAAAACAAAAAAACAGCTTTTAATTTTTTACAATGCAAAAGCACAATTTATGGGAAATAAAGGCAGGGTTTGTGCGTTTTGGAACTGTGCACCTTCTGATTACTCCTGCAGTCGGCCGGTCAGAAATAGTCAGAGGATGCGAGATGCTTAAAGCACATACTGCCACTTTTCCTTGTGGTTCTTTTTCTAGGAAGAGCGAGGCAGCTGTGGTTTTATGGAACCAACATCAATCCATCAACCAGTACTCACTCGCACACATCATTCTGACTCCCGTCTTTTTTCCTCTCCCTGCATCCTCTCCTTTTCTGCCAGCCTCCATGCATCCTTGCTGCTTTTCTTCTTCCTGCTCTCTTCGCCGTCCATCTGGCGCTCTGTGTTTTGCTCTTCATTCATCCCTCTCTTCTAGACTGAGTTTACAGCCCTCAGGCAACTTCCGCCGGGCTGTCTGCCACAGATTTATTAATAGGCTTTTCTCTGTGCAGTAAACACAGCGTTGGTTCAAGGGGTCGTCTCTCAGTCACTGATAGACTTGCACTTAACCTTATAGGCACTCGCGGACTCCGGAATAGAAGAAGGTCTGTTGGTTTCAAAGATGACCCACAGCAGAGGATATTATTGTGAGGGGGGGGCCAACCGTTGATGTGGTTTGCAGTGGAAGCGACGCTAAAGGCCGTGTCACACATTTATGAACTACCGTAACTCTTTGACCGTTTACGCAATCAATGTAATTTCTAACAATATCTGGACAAAGCAGCGTTTTTTTTTTTTTTTTTGCGTCAGCGTCAGTTGGTTTACGTTTTATTGTGTCGTTTACTTCTGTAAAGTGTTGCAAATCAGCGCAGAGCCGCTTTTCTCAGCTTCAGAACAGATGGTGATGGCTGAAATAGCTGAGGAGTTTCTGTAATTCAACGAGCCTTAAAGGGCTAAAGATCTAAAGAAGAGGGAAATGAAATGAAGGTGAAGCATTGAAATGTGCTGAATATTAATGGTGAATATAATAAAGGACGTTCTTTCTGAGTGCTGAGAAGTGGGATGAAAGGCTCTTTAGCCCGTTAACGTCAACGCCGTCAGCATCACGAATGAGACAGAGAGAGAGTGCTTCTTTCCTGGATCGGGATTCGAGCTTCATAATTCTCTTGGAAATCAGTGACTTCCTTCAGAATCAATATATTTTCATACTTTTCATGATCAGATAAGATCAATCTAACATTTTAAAGTGGTTTTAAAAGTGTTCTGGTCCATGTGTGTAGTGGTGATGTACTGATGGATCTAAAGTTGGGGTTTTCTCCAAACACAAGAAACTAGAAAAACAATATATTTTCTTTGTTTGTGGTTTTTTTCTAGATCACCAAATATTGTTTTTGCCAGAATTTATCGCACGTTGTCCACTTTGTGAAACTTCTGCAGTGGTTCTTGTGTTTGAGAGATGCTGTTGTTATCTGGACTTTAAGGGTGGATTCAGACGGGACACATTTGGTTTGCTTTAAGTGAGCCAGAGTTCCTTTTCCCTGATAATCTAGCGAAGTGTTTTTCAAGCTTTTTTGAGCCACGGCACACTTTACCCCTGACAAAATTCCTGTGGCACACCAGCATCCAAACATTAAAAAAGGATGAACTCTAAAGTCTGTATTGATGGACTGTCCCTCCACAATCTCACGTGCATTTTTGTCATAATTGTGACAGAAAAAGCTAAAAGTTGTAATAAAAGTTAAGTTAGTTTTCAGTAATAATTTTCAACTAAACTATTTGAAATTTTACCCTGGTAGTTGTTTTTCCCTTCCGTTTATTGACCTGCAATTTTATGTAACCTCACAAAAAAGCAAATGTATTCTTTCTAAATATTGATTTATGTAAAACAATTTTTTTTTAATGTTGGTGCAAAGGCAACTGTAATTTTTGAACAATATGATCACAATATGTTTGATGAATTTTACACACAAAACACTAACATATTTATGTTCTCTGTAGCTACACAAAAAGTGAACATGTTGAAGTTTTATTAGTTTTTCTTTTGTTTTAATCAAAGATAAAGTTTTTGAAAACTTTAACAAAAAATGTTTTATTTCTTTATTTCAATTTAGTTTAATTGTGTCTGTTGGCCACTTCACCTTAATCCTGTTTCTTAAATGTTATTAGTTTAACATATAAACTAATCCAGACGTTATTAGAAAAGTGTTTCAGTTAGAACGGTGACTTGGACCAAACTCTGGGATGTTTGGCTGTTAATAAACACAAACCTGGAAGCAGAACTAAACTGTTGACCTCTGATTTCATCAAGAAGATTTCAAAACTGTTTGATGTGTGTTCTTTGTGGTTTAAGACGCTTAACAAGGAAGACGCACATCACGCTGAGACGCTGTCACTTTAACCCTATGCATCATGGGAGATGTAGTGATGCCAGACAGACTCGCTTCTCTGAGCTTCATTGTTTTGTTCACTTGTTCCACGGTTTGACACCGGATCCCGTGGAAAGCTAAAGACGAGCTTTAGCTGGTAATTTCTTTGGAATTGAGAGACTTTACGAGCAGAATCAGAACAAGGAAGTGAAGACTTTAACCGCTTCTGATTGGTCAGACTGATGACATGTGATTGAGCCTCCAAGAATGATTGGTGGAGACAGTTAAAGGGGCGGAACTTTTCAGAAAACAGAACTGAAGCTGTGGCTAAATCGTGGTACCGTCATTCTTATCAAAGTGTTTTTAATAGAATCAAATAAACAGAAAGAAAAAAGTATTTTATGATCTTTCATATTCCTAACTACTCAGTGTTTTATCAGGAACTGTTTGGATGAACACAGAGCTGATATCCTGGAGATGGAAAATGTTTTTAAATCAGTTAATGAGGGTAATTTATTTCCCACGGCACACTGGCTGAAAAACACTGAGCTAGAGCAACTTTTCAGTCTGAATCCACCAAAGTGGACTCTGGTCCAGGACCAGGAACCGCTCTCTGCCCCATCTTTGGAGGTGGTTTCGGTTCCAATTGTACTGAACTTTGGTTCGCTCTGAGATTCCTCCGTCTGAATAGGCTCTATGCTCGGGGCAAAACAACTGGACCAAAACGGCAGCCGTAGCCGGGCATTATGGGATTTAAACAGGTTAGGAAGGTAACAACCATGACGATGAGACACAGCAACTCATTGAAATGTGGCCGGATGAAGGCAGGCTCATTTAAACAACTTTTAAGGTGACACACTTTGCTTTTCATTATTTCCCGACAATCTATCGGTCACAAACACTTATCAGCGTACCTTCATCCCTGACGTCTTGCAGCACGTCTCGCATTACCAACGTAGCGAGTAAAAAGTGTTGTACCTGACGTAGATACAGACGTACAAAGTTGGTTTCTCACATTGCTTTGCCCCGCCCTCTTGATTCCTGGCCAATGACTGAAGAGATCTTTTGTCATGTGGTTTTGGTTGAAAACAGAATCGTCCGGTTGAAAAGCAGCCTGAATACAGACCAAACCCAAAGTTTAGGACATGGTCCGGACCAATGGACTTTCCAGTCTGAATACACCCTAAAACGATTCCTAAAATAAATGTCAATAAATACTTTTAAATCAAATTACTTACCTTAAAAAAAACCTTTTTAAAAATATGCATAGCAATGTTGAAATGAATAAAGAATTGTAGGATGCTGAATGCAAAGTGCTAAACTGGTTTATAATGGTAATGAATGCTAATTCTCATCAACATTTTTAGCCAAACTGTTCAGCCAAAAATGTTCAACGGAAAATGCTTAATTATTCCTACAGAACTGGAACCAAAGTGTCAGATTGCTATCAAAAGTTCAAACATATTTGTTGAGCACCTTTTATACTTACTTTATACTTTTATATGCCCTACATGTTTTCCTAACGGACCTGCCAGTGAAGCTCCTAAACTCACCTGATTCAGGTCATCAGCAGCAGATGAGGCAGGATTTCTTAAAAACCATCAGGATGTCGGCCCTGGAGGCCTGGAGTCCAACGCCCCTGACTTAGAGGCAAAGAAAACAACAACAAAGAAAATATATGATATGCTAAATATGCTAAAAAAGGCACAAAAAGATGTTAATGAAAATCTTTAGTTTTGTGAAATATTGGTTCTAAATTGTTTCTGAAATCTTAATTATTCAAACTTAGCAGCAAAAATGTTGGAAAACCCAAAGTGCTGTTCAGAAAAGTGTGATTTGAAAAAATGATAGAAAAATCAGAAATGTTAAATCCAATGCTAAAATGATTTTAGATTGAGTGAGTGAGGAATGAATCAGTTAAGGTTGATATTCACCTCTGAAAGTAAAAAGTAAAAAGACTTTTAAAGTTCAATTCAATTTTATTTGTATAGCCCAAATTCACAACAACAGTCGTCTCGATGGGCTTAAATATTTGCTGATGACATTATCATCTCCTTCATAAATACGGAACTTTTATTTCATTAGCATGATGGCACCGTATTTAAAGTGAAATCAGAACAAACATACATTTACATTAGATATTTTAGTTTTCTATCCATTTCTTCAGTGCTGCTTGAGATCTTTCCACCTCTATGTTAGTGAAATTCAATTCAATTCAGTTTTATTTGTATAGCCCAAAATCACAAATCAGTCGTCTCAATGGGCTTCGAAGTAAAACATGAACTCAAAAGGATCACGAATACAAAGAGTTCAATAGGAAAATACTAAAATGAACTAACAAACTGACTAAGCTATACTGGCATCCCTGCCCTTAGACCCCCCTTCGCGGTAAGTTTGTTAGTCTTTCCCTGTTTTGCCTGATTTTTGTTTTTTAACCTGAATTATGAATTCATTGTGAATTTGTTCCTGTTAATCGACATGTAATTAAAGATCCGCTGACCTGAGCCTTTGGGGAAGAACCTTTTATTTCCGGCAGTGAGAAGCCCCTCCAGGTTTGCTGTTTTGGCTCTGAGCGTAGTGCGGTGGCGTGGCCCGCAGGCTGCGGGTCGTCCCGCTGAAGCTGAGATGCAGGTGCCGCTGCTCGTGCAGTGGACGTCCTGGATCTCGGCTCTGGAGCAGCTGGTCTGCAGAGCCTCTGAAGGAAACCCAAGCCTGCGCGCCGCTGAGCTGTCATCGCACCGGATTGAAAGGTCAGGAGAAGAGCGAGCACGGTTTGGGAGGACGCTCTGACATCCTGGCAGTTGTTACAGATGTAGGCCATATGATTGGAGCCAGAAACACATGTCAGGACTCGTGGTCAGACTTTGTTTAGTTGGAGCTGCAGAAGCGACACCGCAGTCTGAAGGATTGGGTTTATAGGCTTGTTTATTGGGTTGTGTTTGTGCTGCTTCCATCATCCGTTCAGGAGGAAACTCCTAAAGATTATCCTTTGTTTGGGTCTGAGATTTAACCGCCAGGATACATAAAGCTCAGGAACAACTTTGTCAGAAATTTATAGAAAAATATTCCCTTTTATGGTTTTTCTTTTTTTTTGGGGTCCAAAAAGGCAAAAACTTTGAAAAATGTATGTTCTAATAAGAACAATAATTGCAATGTTTCATATAAATTTGATCGTATCAAGAAGAGCAAATACTTTAAAAGTAATTCTTTAAAAATCAGCAGCTGATTGTTTGAAAGTGCTTGAAGAAAATGGATAACAAATAAATAATTGTTATAATTGGTCCTGAAGAACAGAAATGTATCTTCATCACGATATCAGCCTGTATGATCCGCGTATCGCAAACGTAAACTGCAATACACGGTTAATTGTTTTAACACATGCTAAAACCATATGTAGAGCCTTAGACACGTTTGACCAATCAAATGGAGCCTTTGATCTTAGAGGCCCACGTCTTTTTTAATAATAATAATAATAATAATTGAATAAGTAAGATGGAAATTATGTGTTAGTTGTTTTTTGTCATATCATGGTCGCAGTATTGATCGCTAATATTGCACAGTGCGATTTTTCCTCAAATCGTACAGCTATAATAAAAGTATTTTACATTGTTCTAGGTTGTATTTTAGAATAAAAATGACTATAAATGTTTATAAATGGTTATTTATATATTTTGTTCTAAAGAGAGCCTCTCAGAAATGTCTTTTCGCTATTTGTTATTAATTTCGTCATTGTAAGACATTTTTCGGTGCTCCTAATTGATTATAACTGTTTTATTATTGATGGCAGCTTTTACGGTATTTAAACTTTTCGATAAATAAGGTAAACTACATGAAAATGTGTTTTCATAAACTGCATTTTGACGCGTTTTATGATAATTCTTTTAAGTGAAGGAAAGGAAAGTTGGAAGTTTAGGAAACTCTTTGCAGTGATTTTTGCTGATTATTTCTGGGGGTTTTTAGAGCTTTTTTGTATCTTTAACCTTGAATAAAACTAATTTTAAAAAAAGAGGACATTTTTAGGTTTCGGTGACGATACCTCAAATAAAATGTATTCTTTTCTTCTCAAAAACAGCCTCACAAAAATGATATATGATTTAGTATAAAATCTTTATAATGTTTCAAATCAGTTATTAGAAATTGTAGAGAAAAACTGCATGATTTATTTCTAACTAACCATTTTTTTTTTATCCCTAAACTTTGTGGTCAGCTTCCGATCAGGGACTTTTCCCTCTGTTTCCTTGACTCATCCTTCAGAATTTTGTGAATGAACGAGATGAAAGTCCCGAGTTTCCTGTTTGGTTTTCAACTAGTGGAGAAAGTAGATTATTGTTTATGGAAGCCTTGATTTCCTCACATCATAGAGGCGATGCTGAATCACAGAAACGCCGCTGTGACTCATCTCCACTCACGCCTGTTCCTCCGGTACAGTCATATCCAAAATATGGTTCCGTTCCGCTGGGTCCACTGGTCCTGAAGTGAGTCAGCGAATGGATGAAACCTTATCGGAGCGGTGAGAGCGACTGACTCGCACATTCTTCCTGTCTGCGCTCTGAGCCGGGGCGGCCGCGGGGGGCTGAGCGCCGCAAAGCCAGGCGTCCCCTCTGACTTCCTCCACAGCTTTTTGGCTTCTGCTCCAGAGAGGCTGATGTTTTGGTGTTGGTGCGTGCCACGGCGTGCTGGCTCCACACGCCAGGCCCCGCCGCCAGATTTCATCAGGAAAAGGGAACAGAGCGCATTCTTCCAGATTTTCACTGTTGAGATCAAACAAGGAAAAGATTTAGAGGAAAATGCAAAACAAGATCAAATGTAAATGTAGAAAACCTTATTAGAACCTCAGAAAAAAAACCAAAAAGTATTTTAGACAAGGAAACAGAACAATAAAAACGTCATTAATGAAACACAAATCAAACTCGAAAGAAATTAGAAATTAATAGAGTATAAGTGAGATAAATTATAGTTATTTGTTTTGCTAAAGTCCAACATTTCTATTGATTTTATTTATTCATGACTTAATGTAAAAGAAAAAAAGTTGGCAAAAGCAAGAAGTGAGACTCTTGAGCTGTTTTATGTCAGTTCAGTAATTCTGAATTATTTGTCTGCTCCATAAATTAAGGAGGTAATGTTTGATTATCTTTGTTGAAATGTTTTAAAAGCATAATGTAACATTTTGTTTTTGAAAAAGTATAACTTTTTCATTTAAAAAATATGAATTTTTGACATAAGCGTACAAAATTAGTCTTGTAAATTGTCACATTTTTTTTCATAATTGTTTAACTTTTTTCTCACATTTTTTATGACTTTATTCTCTTATTTGTTTATCTAATTTTATAGTGGACCTAATATCACATTGTAATTCAAATAATGAGAACAGAAAATGATTTTAAAAACTGAAACAAAATACTTTTATATAGTGTATAATTTTGTTCTTATTTTATACATCTGAATGTTCCAGAAATTTGCATTGGAAGAAGTAATGTGTAATTTAATGACATAACTGTTTAACAAATTTCACAGAAAACAATTTTTGACAAACAAAATTTACCAAAAACAGAAAACATTTTATCTGCTGACATTTTTTGTTATGTTTATTTAGGACTCAAGTTTTCAACAAACAACATACTAATTTACTACTCGCATATGAATTAAAATAAAACAGAAAGTAAAAATGATTAAAAAACTTAGAAAAGTCCAGAAACAGTTTTATACCTAAGATTCTTTTTTAATTTTTTGGGGGATACAATCCCTTTGAGTTTTCCTCAGAATTTTTCAAAAAGCTTTGACAAAAGTATTTTTATGAGCTGCAGACTAAAAAGGAGAAAAATTTAAAACTGTAAAAAAGACAAAACCTAAAGAATAAACACATTGGAATTCTCTCTAATGTAAAGTTTTTCCCTAAAAGGTTCTTTGTAATGTCTTCAATCAGATGTTATTTGGTTTTTGCATAGACAGTGATCATATTTGCATAAGCCTCTACTTTTAAATGTGTAGCAAATATAAAACAATCTTTTATTCGATGATTTAACTCAGTAAAATAATTATTTTTTAACTCGTGACACTTTTTGATAGAAAATATGCATCAAACGACTTCTACTCCAAATTTACTGTGATATAGCATCTACATGAAAGAAAAAACATATACATTATTGTTGTTTTTTATAGCCTATAACAAATTTAGGTGGGTTAATACTTAATATAAATGTAAATCTGTAGCTATTGCATAATGGTAGCCATGGTATAAGATAGCTAGCACAGCAACATACGAGTCATATTATATTAATTTTTCCTACACAACCTTCAAACCAGAAATCTGACAGTTTTTTGCCACTTTCATTTTAAGGTGGTATTTAAGCTTGTTTATATTTTTCTTTTATATTTGAGTGAATGTTTCTGTTTTCTACTTGAATTCATAGAAATTGAAGTCGGTGAGATGCAGGCGTGTTGTGTGGATGATATAGTTTTTAATTTAAATGTATAAAATTGATATTTTTTAGATAAATACTTTTTAAAAGAAGTATTTAATTTAATCTATTATTTCCTTTAGTTCTATTTCGATAACATTTGAATTTGTATTTATTAGAATTAGCCTTTAACCATTTTACAACGGAGTATAAGAGCTAGCATAAAAAATTAAAATCTATATAAAGCTACGAGAATAAAGTTGTAAAATTAACAGAAATATTAAATAATTTACAAGAATTAAATCATAAAATAAATTTAAAAAAGTCATAATTCTACAGGAATAAGGTCTTAACATTTTGAGAGTAAAAGTAAAAAAATGTATACGAATAGAATGTTAGAATTAGGATAGAAAAGTTGTAATTGTACAGAATACAATCATAACAATATGAGAAAAAGTAAAATAAATTATGAAAAACAATAATTGTAATATTTTGTCAAATTACAACTTTTTTGTGTGAGTTTAAGACGTTGTTCTAGCAAAATTCGGACTTTTTTCCCCATGAATTTACGACTTTTTCCTTGTAAAATACAGCATAATAACATAATCCTGTATATTTTTTGATGTATTGTTTACTAAATTTATCACACGATATAATTGAGGTGTCCTACCTGTTATAAATAAAGGTAAAAAATGTTTATTTTTTGCACATGAGCTTTTATTCTGAACACATGGTACCATTATGAAAGGTATATAAAACATAGGACACTTGAACTTGTATGGTGGGATGTTTTTGTAATTACTGGTCATGATATAATCTTCATCATTGGTGAGCGGCTTTACTCTTCTTCCTCCTCCTCGCTTACCGACCTTCCACATCCACCGGGGCGCTCACGCCACTCGCTCCTCACGCCGTGTTTTGATCCGACGCTGTGTTCCTCCATGCTCTCTTTCTCTCCCCCGTTTTTTTTCAAGCATACTTGTCTTTCTCATTATTTCTATCAAGTGTTCTCCTCTGTGAGATTCTCTCCCTTGAGCCCTCCCTCCCTGCATCCATGCAGGACCTCGGTCCAGGTTTAACCCCTTCACCCACTCCCATGCACGAAGGTGCACGTGGTTTCAGACTTGGAATGGCTCTTCTTCGGCTCTCCTCCTCTTCTTCCCTCACATGTCTCCACCTATCCTCTCCTCTCCCCCTCCCTCAAAGACTGTGAGCGACAACAACAAGTTTTAAAAATGAAAGTGGGGTGACGACTGCGAGTCCCCTCTCTGCGTCCCCTCCAGGGCCAGTGTGAAGTTTTCAGTTTGATTGAAGGCCTCTATTCTGTGGTGTGCAGTGTGAAAGCTGTCCTAATTGAATGATAAAGTGCCCTGAGATGGAGTCCAGTGAATAGCCAACAATGGCCAGCCTGTGTGTGGCAAAGGGACTTTGGTTCACGTCCAGCCTATGCCTCTCTGCTCCGAGAGGGGGCCTTTTATAGTGCTCTCTGCTGGACTCGATCACGTGACGCACCCCTCCCCCCATCGAGCCCACCTCCCGTCCCGTTGCAAATGTTCATCAACTCCTCTTCATCGGGCCGCTTCGGTCTTATTTAACCTAAACTTGACTCTCCTGCTTTTCACTGCGTCCATCCAATCCAGCCTTAAATGTATGTTTAACGTTTTGCAGTGGAGGGGGTCCAAACCTTTTTGCATAGAGGGCCAGATTTGAAAATGTGTGAGGGCCACCCAATCAAATTCCATTCTTTGATATAATAACATGAAATTCAAATGACCTATTTAATAACAATTTTTATTTCTTCACTTGAGACAGAAATACATCTAAATATGTTTTATTCAGAAACAAAACAAACACAGTCCATCTGGAAAAAACAAAAACCTTTTGTAACCATTGATTCTGGATTCACATGAGATGCTACATATTATTTATGATTAAAAACTCACTGGAAACTTCTAAGTTTAAATCGCGTGAACAGGAAAATAACACATATAGATACATTTTTCAGAAGTACAACCCACTGTGGTTTTGATCAGAAAAACACATAAATCTGTCCTCATTTGGTGCTTAAAGACCCGCTCAAATGAAAACTGAGTTTTTGCTGTTTTAAACATGTTTGGCAGCTTTTTTCTCTTGTAGGAAGACTTACAGTACAGACCAAAAATTTGGACACACCTTCCCATTCATTTGAATGAGAAGGTGTGTCTCCAAACTTTTGGTCTGTACTGTATATTTAAAAAAATATGATGTTAAAACTGCGTTTCTGAGTGTTTCTGAATTCAAATCGTGTTGGATCAGGAGCAGATGAAAACCCGCCGTTTGAAGTAGCTCAGGTTTGTGACCCAAAATGCTCCCAATTCTGATGCATCCTCTTATAGACGAATAGATCCACGTACGTTTTTGTTTTCCTCTTCCGAACTGGCATCTGGCTCAAATCTGTATGGCTGGATTGCTCCGATATTGCTTGCCTTTTCTTTTTTTCCCATGCTAATGATAGCTTGGGCTGGTGAGATGCAATAAGCTAGCAGGAGAGAGTGTAAACAAGGGCGACCAGCCTTAGAAAAATGCGTAATTCTGATCTGCGCCATTGATTGTAGCCGGAGGTGGAGCCAGGGCACACCAAGGATGGCGGCAACTCTTCCACGGAGCATCCTTAACGTGTTTCTGAAAGGAATGAGATCTCAATGGTTGAAAAGGATGGATTTAAAGACATGATTGGGGCGCTGCGCCCTGGATGCCACCCAAGTCATTTTGCAAACTGATTGAGGTAGGGCCGCACGATATGAGGAAAACCTGCGATATGCGATATTAGTGATCAATACTGCGATGACGATATAACTTGCGATAAATGAACAAATAGAAAAAGGAACAAAAATATTTCCATTTCACTGCAAAAGTTTAAATTAAATAAGAGTCAAAATACCTTAAAATTTTCTGACCCACGTCTAATTAGGAGGGCAATTTCTAACATAAAAGCTCCATCCGATTGGTCAACAACGTGAAGGGCTCCATCCAATTGGTCAAATGCACAAAGAGATTTATTTAATTCATTAAATACTTCAAGTTACCATAAGATTGTTTTAGCACAATTAAGGATTACCATTTATTGTGATTTTCGCCAACTTTTGTGATATGGTCATTGCATAGCTTGAAATCGCGATAATGATAAATTTGCCATTAATTGTGCAGGCCTAAATGGAGGAAAAATGACTGTAGAATATTTTACTGTTCACTAATGGCAATACAGTAAAATCCATGTTCATAAAAATATTTTTGCTCACTATTTCTATGGGAAGTTTAGACCAGTGTTTTTCAACCAGTGTGCCGCGGCACACTAGTGTGCCGTGGGAAATTGCCCTCATTAACTGATCTAAAAACATTTCCCATCTCCAGGATTTCAGCTCTCTGTTCATCCAAACAGGCCCTGATAAAACACTGAGGAGTTAGGAATATAAAAGATCGTAAAATACTTTTTCTTTGCGTTTATTTTATTTTATTAAAGACATTTTGATAAGAATGACGTACCGCCATTCAGCTGCAGCTCCGGCTGTATTTTGGAAAAGTCCCGCCCCTTTAACTGTCTCCACCAATCATTCTTGGGGAGCTTAATCACATGTCATCAGTCTGACCAATCAAAAGTGGTTAAAGTCTTCACTTCCTTGTCCCGATTTAGCTTGTAAAGTCGCTCAGTTCCACCAAAAATACCAGCTAAAGCTCGTCTTTAGCGGTGTAGCTTTCCACAGAATCCAGTATCCGACCGTGGAACAAGTGAACAAAACAATGAAGCTTAGAGACGCGATCTCCGCCGGCCGTTTTGTGCCCTACATCTCCCATGATGCATTGGGTTGTGAGAGTGACAGCGCACAAGGAGATCTGTTGTTAAACGTCTTGAAACTAACGAACACACTTCAAACTGTTTTTACATCTTCTAACTTAACTTTTATTGCATCTTTTAGAAAAAAACAGCTGCAACTTCCAGCTTTTTCTGCAACAATTATCTCAAAAATGCATGTGAGATTGGGGAGGGGCTGTAGATCAATACAGACTATGAGTTTTTCCATTTTTTTTTTTTTTTTTGGATCCTGGTGTGCCGCGGGATTTTTTTTTTAAGGTTAAAGTGTGCCGTGGCTCAGGTTGAAAAACACTGGTTTAGACAATGATTTAGTGCAGGCATCAGGAATCCCGTAGCTTGCCTGGGACCTTAAACTTTTTATCTTTTATAAGGTTAAATTGAAATCCATGAACTATACATGTAGTGTACACTGTACGCCGAGTTTTTGCGGTATCACACATGACACGAACCTCCATGGACTGAGTACCAGCACTATCACCTTTTGTAAACGATAATCGTTGACTAATCGAGACAGTAATCATTGACTTATCGACAACTGAAATAATCATTAGTGACAGCCCTATTTGTGGATATGCAGAACCACTTATTTGATCCTAAATATTGTTTATCTCATCTAAATAGTTTTACATTTTCATCATTTGTGGAAAAATACGTTTATTGTGGCACCACATGGAGTAGCTACATAAGCCGCAGTTTCATTGCGCGTCACGTTTCTTCGCTGAATTCCTAGTGCTCCCATATGAGGGATGTAAAGTCAAACTGAGCAGATTATTTACTTTTTGTTCTGTCTGTTCAAGTTTAGAATGGATGTGGAGTAATGAGCAAATGTGGGAGCATCTGCTAACTTCAGCTGGAACCCAGACCTGTCGCAGTAAAGTACACAGGAAAGTACAGACTATCCGGTGCTGTCGGGTAGTGAGTGATGTGATGGACCAGCCGCTGGAATCCCACACCTTAAAGTGGATTTACTTTTTAAGAAGCTGCCAGTTCCAAATGATCTCATCCGTTAGCGTTTCGGTCAAAGCCATGCTGCAAACATGGATAGCATGGATTTATAAAACAGAGAATAGTGTCCGCTGTGGTTGGATGTAGCTACAAACACAGAAGTGGCTTTATCCTCCTTTAGTACACTTTGCATGTGTTTTCATCTCAGCATGTCCCAGACTGATCTTTATCTTCTTATCTTCTTCTGGCAATCAAACACGTCCTCGCACGCCCAGCACAGCACAGCGAGTCCTGCCTTTAACACGCCGTTCTTTTGATTAGGGCAGCAGACGATCAACTGACAGGTTTGAGTTGGGTTTTTTTTTACATCACGCAGGAAAGGTTGCGTAAACGTCGTGATGTGAGCAGAAACCAAAATCTGTTAAATCCTCACACCTTTCAGTCCCTTCCATTTATCCTTCAAAAACACCTGAAAGAGGGAGTAGTCATGACGTTTTCATTCAGCAAGATACGGAGCAAAAACCCAAATAAGAAATACATTTCTGGTCCAACTGGGGAAAGAAGCAGAAACGGTAAAAAACAGCCAAGGGTCCATTGAAACCTGTGAATTTCTGTTGGCAAAAGCCTCCAAACAATGGCTGTTGTTTTAAGCTGAGCTGACGCTGCCAAACTTAGAGATTGTTTGTGGCCAACCCCCGTCTGAATGGGAGAGAGCCAGCGGCCGCTATGCCGAACAAAAGTCAGCGTCCCAGCGGGTGGATGGACACCACAGGCCGCATGAGCTTCAGAGGGCGGAGCTACTGAGCAGTCATGAGTGGACGGCCCATTGGCCTGTTCGTATGGTTCTGGACACAGCTCAGCAAGGATCTCTCTTAGGAGAAGAGGTCTTCTAAAGGTTTAGTTTGTCATTGGTTTGGATCACAACACTGTCCTCACTGTAGATGACAGAGATGACACTAAAAGCCTCCATTTATGAGACTGGAAATGAGTGTATAGAAACGGAGATCCTTGGTGCCCTTTGTGCCTTCAGGATGTCTGAACCTCTATTAAAAAAGTTTTTTTTAACTTTGATAGTTTAACTCTGAAATATTGAGAGAAATCAAGGAAATGTATCAACACATGTTTAAATGATTGTTTCATTATCTTAATATATTTAAGGAAACCCAAATAGCATGACAAAATAGTGCAAGAAAACGTCTGGCATTACAAAAAAAGATATGATTGAAGCACTTCCTGTGAGTGGTACTTGCTAGTAACCCTTTAACGTGCAATTTTAGAGACAAAGGTGGTATTACCCACTTTGTCCACACGGACATCTGTTCTTGGTAAGGGATAGGAGTATGTAATGGAGACTGTATTCAACTCTGTGATGAAACTTCGGCGACCAATCTCTACCAAGCAGCGTTAGCTCCAAGGTCTAGCTTGGTACTGTAGGTAGTCAGTCTCTTGTTTCCTTTTTTTTGGGTTACCCTCGCACAGACCTTGTTTTATAGGTTTGTTAAAGTTACGGTCATGTTTTAGGACAGAGGTGGGAGTCGATGTGTCATTGAAAAGACATTTGAAGTTAGAGATACAAGAGACAAAATCCCTCCTCTGCGCCTCCTGCAGATGACCAAGAGCTCCAGAATTTTTTGGAGTCGCGCACTTCTTTGAGGAGATGTAGGCATCTCAACCTTCAGCGCAGTCTGGTCTGCAGCCACTACAGCAGAAGGCTGCTAGGTTTTACCAGCGGTAGCAGCAGAATCACGCTCATAATATGGTTTCAACACAACAATGTAGCAGACTTGAGCCTTTGCCGTCTGTTGGGAACACAAAACTGTCCGAGCCCTGCCGGTTTCCATGTCAGAAAGTTAATCATTTGTGGTCATGACTGAGGTTAGTTGAGTCGTTGGTATTCAGACACCCTGTTTATCTTCTCTTTGGTTGTTGAAGGTCATAAAACTCTTAGTCGGGGTTTGACTCCAGAATGTCAAGCTGATCCGTTCAGAAGTGGTCCCGCTGCTGGTTTTGGTGCAGAACTCAAGGAGATTTGGATTTGGAATTGATTTATTTCAAGCAATTAAAACAAAAATACTGAAGAAGAAAAACAAAAAAAGACATGCATCAATACACATATAAAACTTAAAATGATTAGTTATTAATTGATTGGAAACTAAGCTTTCATGCATGAACTGAAAGAGGACATTCTCCTTCAGGATTTAAAGTCCTGGTTTTGTTTTCTATGAGTTGTTTAGGCCCTAAAGCCCCACACCATCACACTACCACTTCCGTGTTGAAGTGTTGTTGTGGTGATGGCTGTTAAATCCTCATTCACTCTGTTTTTAACTGTTCCTGTGGTTCTTGGATGAATCCCTGTCACTCATTTTTTTCCCTGGCAGCGTCTTCCAAGGTCTCTCCATGCAGAGATGATGGTCCTCTGAAGTCCTAAAGCTGCAGGAATGTCTTTGTCATTCAGGTTGACATGTTTCTGTTGGGAACATCTTTTAGCTCCTTCACTTTTGGGGTGGTGTTATTTTAGAAGTGACTGCTAAATACATTTAATTTACTGAGGTTTGAGGAGTTTATCTGTTGTGTTTAGTTCTGTTATCACGTTGAGTTTAACCACCGAACATGAAATGGCTTGAAGGGCAACTTCCCGATGTCAGAGCCATCCTTAAAAGACATCATTGTGTCATAAATGTCATGAACAGAAGGATTTCTATCAGGTTTCTTTCTAAGTTCCTCTTCTACGGCTGGGTTCCGACTAGAACCTGCTTGAAAACCCCAAATATTTTTAATATTCTCTGGCGTTGATGAGTACCAGGACAGGAGCCACAGTGCAGTGTGTGTGGCAGTGAAAGTGTGCAGGTCTGTGAACGCTCTGCTCTTTAAACATGACCAAGCAAGAAAGGAGGGAGCGTCAGAGGGAGGGCGGGGGCGTCTGGCGTGACGCCCACTGGCATGGCGCCCGCACCTCCAGCTGCCGCCGCGCTCCGTGTCACGGTCAGGACTCCTGCCAGAAGGGCTTTCCCCACATTCACGCGTACTCACACACACACACACACACACACACACACACACACACACACACACACACACACACACACACACACACCACACACACACACACACACACACACACACACACACACACACACACACACACACACACTCACACACTCCTTCACACAGCTCGCACACATGCCTCGCACTCATGTCGCAGAAGTTTCACCGCTGAACAGGAGGAAGAGAATTTATGGGATTGTCGAAAAAAGGAGAAAGTTTGAGGTCGACAAACTTTAGAGTCGGTCTTTATCTTACATTATACATTTATTTTTATAGATATTTGAAATCTGTTTTATAGAAGATCCAATAAAATCTTTTTATTTATATTATTTACTCAAAAGAAAGTTACGTTTAACAAGTTAAATAACTAAACTATAACGTGAATGAAAGTTTAAATGGTGTGTTTTTATTTTAAGGGTTGAAATTGTGAGTTTGAGGCTCAATTTATGCACTGATTGATTATTTATGGTGCTGAGGTCGTGTGGTAGAAAGTTCTAGAGGTTAGGAGCAGATCTGCTGATTTCCACACAGTGGAGGAGACGAGCAGATGGAGAGGAGAAGAAAGAACTTAAATAAAATAAAATATGAACAAAAACAGAAGTACAACAAGGAACGACAATATTCAGAGTTTAAAAAGGATTTGGATGACAATTTATAATGTCCAAACCATTTTTTTCAAGTCAATCCAAACTTAAATTTATACAAACAGTATCTTTAAAGTGAATGAAAACCATATGTTGAAGAAAAAAAAGTTATAAAACAGTTTTAAAGTCGAAATTTCTCATTAAAAACTTGAAAGAAAAATTGAAAATTCCTGGGGGAAAAAATTAAAACAAAAATTTAAATTTAAGGAAATACTTTAATTTAAAAACTCCAAATTTAGAAATGTTACCAAATAAAAAAAGAAGTTGTATTTATTTTGTTTTCGGCCAGGCTTTGGCCATGTCCGGATTCCCTCCCTACTTCCTAACTACTAATCCTAAAAACAATCGGACACCATGCTCACTTTTTTAAATTAAATGACAAACATAACGTCACAGATTTTCTGAAGGAAAGACATTTGACAAAGAATCCACTGTGATGGAAACTTTGAAAGATTATAAAACATAAATTAAATCCATTCTTCTTCACTTTAAAAAAATATTCAAATGAAATGCATTGTGGTCTATATTAGGGCTGCATGATATGAGGAAAACTTGCGATATGCGATATTGGTGATTAATATTGCGATAACGATATAATTTGCAGAATATAAACAAATAGCAAGACAACCAAAAACATAATTTCCATTTACTGCAACAGTTTAAAAGTTATACTCCAAATGACCCTCATCTACATAGGAGGCAAACATAAAAGGGCTCATCTGACTGATCAACAACGTAAACGGGTCCTTTCGATTGGTTAAATGCATAAAAGGATTTATTTCATTTGTTCAATATTTCAAGCTGCCATGAGTTTGTTTTGGCACATTTAAGGTAACCATTTATTGCAATATTCGCCGTCTTTTGGGGTATGCATATATCGAATTTTGATGTTGCGATAACGATACATTTGCGGTATATCGTGCAGGCCTAGTTTATATTTACCAGTCTAGGGAGCATTGATGCACACTGTTTTGTTTTATAGAAACTTCTGGGAAATTTCTAGGGTGCTGGATTTTGCTGTCTGAATTGTCAGAGACCATTACAAAACACCTTATATACTGTTATAATCAGAATCAGAATCAGCTTTATTGGCCAAGTACAGTGCATCTAAAGGAGTTTGGCTTCGGTGTCTTATGCTCTTGTGCAAACCATGTTAGGAATATAATAGTTGTAAAAGGGGTTAAGACAAAAAAGATAAACTATATTATGAGGATAAATAAAATTACGACGGTGGTGACAACTCTCTGGTTTTGGCTCCGTTCTCTGTGACTGGTGAGGAGTTTGTCAGAGTGACGGGGGAAGAAGCTGACTTTGTGGCGAGTGGAGCAACGTTCTACAATGTCACCCTGACGGGAAAAGGCTGAAAAGTTAGTGTCCGGGATGAGAGGGGTCTTTTGCGATTCTACATGCCCGCTTCCTGAACCTAGACCAGAACAGGTCCTGAACGGAGGGAAGGCGGGAACCAAAAATCCTCTTAGCAGATCTGATGATTCTCTGCAGTCTGTCCCTGTCGTGTCTAGTTGCTGATTCAAACCAGACCGTGATGGGTGTGTTCAGGACAGACTGGATTATTGAAGTGTAGGAGATGGTCAGCAGCTCCTGAGGCTGGTTGAACTTCTTAGGGTGTCACAGGAAGTACAACCTCTGCTGCTGCTTTCCGGAGTGAGTCTATGTGAAAAGGCCAACTTAAGGTCGCGTGAGGTGGTGGTAGTAGTTGAGGAATTTGTACACAACCTTTATGTTCCTTTAACTTGATGATGTCACCATAAGCTCTGTCATTAGATGTCAGTCATGTCCCAGTAGCCAATGAGCTCAAAGCCCCACCCCCACGTCAAATTACTGTCATCTCCGGAAAACGAAAAGTCGGAACTGAAACTGTAAATTGAGACTGAAAGCAAAGAGGAGGAGAAAGGGCAAAAAAGAGAAATGAAAATACAAAACAGGAGCTGTTACTAATAACAATTTTTTATTTTTCATTTGGTAACAGTTTCAGGTTTCGTTTTTTTTTTTTACTTCAAGTTTATAGTATTTTTTTAATTATTTACAATAAACAAATCTATACTAATTTTAAGTTTACCAAGTGTAGAGTTAAAACTGTATCCGGGGTTAGATTTTTTTTAATATTCACTTTAATCTAATCCATAAAGATAATTCCCAAATGCCTTTATTCTTTAAATCTTTTATTATTTTAATGTTCCCAACAACACGGCCTGCAGGTGTGTGTGTTACGAGCCGCCAGGGTAAATGTTGATGGCTCCACACCTTCAGGACTGAGATCGTTTTTTTAATTTTTTTTTTTAATATTTTTACCAAGTTGTCCTTTGAAAATAAAAAGCTGTTTTTGTTGGATAATTTTGTGATTATTCTCACCAAAGCACTGTGATTGTTGAAAGATGTGCTTCCTCGTCTCTGTTAACTGAGTGTTAGCAGAGGGGGATGATGATGATGATGATGATTCTTAGCTAGCGTGCCGCTCAGCTGGGAAGTGGTGGGTGTTTACATCAGATGTGTGGCCGTGCGTTCCCGCTGTCACTCGAACGCCAGGCTCTGGCTGAGATTGTGTTTGTTGATAAGAGCCGTCTGTGGAAACTCCAGCAGGAAGACAGATAAGATGAAGAGGAGGAGGATGCATTTGCATGAGGGACTGAAGGAAGAGCGGAAAGAACGCAGACTTCTGAGGTTCAACGTGTGCTGCCGGAGAGACGACAAATCAAAAACACAATTCCACTCAGACTAGGGCTCCACAATGAATCGCAAATCGATTGTTAACGCAAAATCAAACTGTGCGATACGCATAAAATGCATTAAATGGTTACCTTAAATGTACTAAAACAATCTTATGGCAGCTTGAAGTATTTAACGCATCAAATACATCCCTTTATGCATTTGACCAATTGGCCGATGCTGACCAATCGGATGGCCAATCGGATGGACCCCTTTGATGCCCGACTCCTATCTAGACGAAGGTCACTTGGAGTGTAATTAGCTATGCTGACTTTTATTTAACTGTTGCAGTGAAATGAAAAGGATTTATTTAGTTGTTTTGCTACTTGTTCATGTATAACAAAATATATCTTTTATCACAATATTGATCACTAATATCGCAAATCACACATTTTCCTCATATCGTGCAGCCCTAATGCATATTCTGATCACTTTCACATTCTCTGTTTCTGCACAAAGTTACAGAAATTTTGGCATAATGTCATTACTACTATTGAATTCATTATGATTCATGATATTCTTGATAACTGAATTGGGATATTACTAGGAAATGTGATTGGCTGTACATGAGAACTGGCCACGCCCCCTTCTCACCTAAACAACAGGAAGTACCCGCTGGCTCCAAATCCCATAGACTTCTATAGAGAAATAAAAATGTTACTCCGTCTGAATAACCATTCTGCAACATTTTATAACATGTTCTTGATTTTGTTTTTATTTAATTTTTTTTGTAGTGCAACTTATTCAAGCTATAAACTGACCAATCAGATGCCTCGATAAAAGCATATGGTCCAAAGGTCGTGTTAGACAACCACTATGTACATTTTGCGCACATTGCACAGATGAAAATTGGTCAGATGTGAATATGTGTAGTAAAAGTGAGAACACTTTTCACGTATAGACACTTCACAAAGAAGTGCCAATAAACCACGCAAAGAGCACATAAATCAACGCAGAACATGAACCTTGCGTCATTATCGCGCTGTTTATATGTAATTCATTAGTCCTTTGTGCAATTACGTAATTTGAACATGATGTGCACCGTATTTGCGATATAAAAGTCATACATCGGTGCTACATGCGTGAGAAGTCCGTTTGACACAAATTTTGCGTAAGCAACTCACAACTGCGTATAAAGTAGTTCAGTAAAAAACGCATGCGTAATTTTTTTACTGACCATAAACTTTGAACAGCTCCAAACATATTTAACGTAAAGACCCGTCGGGTGAAACCTTCAAAGGACGTCGACGAATGACGAACCCAAAGAAACAAGTGTTTCAAGTGGTAAGGGGTGTGGATTGATCAAGCTCAGTTCTGATTGGCGGGATTGGTTGCCACAGAAACTCAGACTGACTTGAACCAAACACTGCTTACTGATTTCGTCTGGCTCCAGCATGGCGACGTCCTATTGCCAAAAGAATGGGGACCTAATTGATAGGGCTGTAACAGTACACGTAGTAGAACTGACCCGTTTCGGTACGGCAGCTTTGGTTTGGTTCACTTCTGTCCCTTTTCGTTTTGTCTCCACATATGCATTGTAACGACCCAGCTGCTTTGTCACTCGTAGCGGGGAAACGATAGCCCAGCTGCTAATGAACTAGCTGCGTTGACTGTCCTTGCCTCATACTCCACACGCCCTCACCGCTGTATTAACTTTGGATAAGTGGAATGCTGTGTTTTGACATTGTTACACAAAGATAGCGTATGCCACAGTAACACATCTAATCTGTTAATAAACTTAAAACGGCATCACCGAGTGTAACAATTGGGACTACAAGTAAAAAAAAAAAGTGCAAGTTAAAATGTTTTTCTAAGGCCAGTCTTAAGTATCGAAAGTTTTTGGTTCTTGGCAGCTAATAGTTTTTTCTTATTCTATTAAGCAGATCACCTACATAGGTCAGTTTTATTTATTTTTATTTAAAACCAATAAATGCACTTTGTTAGTACCGTACATTTTTCTGCCTTAGTTTTTGTACAGAAAAAATACCAAAAATAGATAAAAACTTTATTAATCTCCCAAGGGAAAAATTCAGGTTTCCGGCAGCAAAACACACACATTAAATAACAATAAAATAATAGTTCATTAAATAGCAGTTTATATGAGGCAGATTTGTTAAACAGCCGTATCCGAGCCCTATGAAATTCTGAACTGAACCGAATTGAGATTTTAGCGTATCGTTACATCCCTACTAATTGACATCATTTTGCTGGAGCTGAAAGAATCTATGGGTGACATCACAGCTACTCAGTCCAGTTCCCAGATACAGTCAGTGCTAAACGCCTGTACAGATGTTGGCTAAAACGTGACCCCCCTCCCCAAATTCAGACCAGTGGCTGCTATAGTTGACGAGGAAATCTATTCCACAAAAACATTGATTTATATTTTTAAAAGAAATCTTTAGAAACTCTGGAATAAATGGTTTTCTTTAAAACAAAGAGAAGCCTGTCAGCAATTTCTACAAAGTAGAATGTTTGGATATATTTTTGTATTGAGGTTTAGCTTTTAAGCTTTTATTTAATAAAAATGTTTATAATATTTTTCTTTTAATAATTTTTGTTTTTTTTGCTATGAAAACTTGAAGAAAGGGTTTAAAAATAATATCTGTCTGAGGCTTTTCAATTTGGTTTATTGGTTTCTAAGACATAATTGGCCTTTAAAAAAAAGACTACATGATAAAAATCCTTTTTAAGGAGAAGAAAAGGAGAAGCTTCACTGCAAAACTAATCATTGAGTAACAGAAATATTTTGATTTTGTAAAAAAAAACATATAACTTTAACTTTAAAATACAAAAAACTTCTTGTCCTGTAGCAATATTCTGTCTGGAAAAACCCGACCTGCTGCTTCTGCTGTTGTGCTGTGAGGTTTTGTGTGTTCATGCGACAGGTGATGGTGAAGTCTTGTGTCTGTCATCAGCGGGTGTGATGAAACGATAAAACGCCTCATTAAAGTGTGTGTCTGGAAAAGTGTGGATGTCAGAGAGAGTCACTGCCGTGAGGCTTTCGGTCATATAAATCACTTTTTTTTGAAAAAGTGGATATTTCAGGAAAAGACGGTGAATGGAAGTGTGAGGAGCACACAGATATGAACACTTGTGTAGAAGTGAGCGGGATCAGCTGAGCGACTGCCTGACTTTTCAAAATAAGAGCGAGGAACTCCAAAGTGCCAGAATTAACAATTGTATAACTTCAAGAACTGCTTCTAATTTTGAAAATGTAGGTTGCCGTGGCAACTTCGGATGATAGATACAATTGGAAATGTGTCCTTTTATCAGTAAAGCTAGAAATAACATGAAAAAATCACTTATTTTTAGGTTTTAATTTGTGAACTGGGGATGCACGGTGGTGTAGTGGTTGGCACTCTCTCACAGTGGCAATGTTTTGGTTTGAATCCCAGCTGAGTCTTTTCTGTGTGGAGTTTCCATGTTCACAGGTTTTCTCCAGGAACTCTGGTTTCCTCCCGCGGTCTAAAAACATGTTTGATATGTTTATTAGAGATTCGTCCCGTATAGTTGTGAATGTGGTTGTGATGCACTGTAGGACTGTCCAGGATGTAAGGTACCCTCACTATAGCTGGGTTTGCTCCAGTGACCCCGTGACCCCAACTGGGAATAAAGTGGGACTAGAAAATGAATGAATATAATGCCTAGCTATCTTATATTTTGTGTCTATTTAAAGCAAACCTTAAAGCTATTTTTTAGTTATTATAAGCTTTTTTCTACATTAAAGTGTAGCACAACCTTTAATGCTTTTTATTAATTTATTGACATTTCATTCATGTTGACTTTTTTGTTTTTACGTCTCTGAAGCTTTTATAAAGAGCTGGTGACATAACTTTTAGCTGACTCAGTAAATGAAAAAAAGCATCAGTGTTGGTTTTAGAAAAACAGACTTTTAGAATCATAATGTGTCAGACTAAACAAAAGTAAAAGGGAATTGCATGGATTGTTGCTCCGTTTTCCTTTTCTGTTTTCTTCAGACGTCACATTTCATAGCATTTCATGGCCATTAAAGTATCTGTAAAACTATTTTACACAGGAATCTGTTTTTATTTTATTCTTTCACTGTCCATTTAAATGTTTCAAGAATGTTTTCCTGGATTGATAATCTTTGGTATTTATTGCTGTTCAGCTTTTTCTTTTACAAACATCCCAGGTTTTAATGTGGCATTTGGGGAAAGGTAGCTTCATTTATTTTACAGCTTTTATATTAGGAGTCAATTCAAAGTATAAAAAAGTTAAAACAATATAATATAACAGTGATGCAAAGCAAAAGAACCTAAACATTTGTTTACAGATATATTTTGTAGTTTGTAATTTGGGGGCAGCTGTAGAGGTAGAGCGGCCGACCCCTGATTGGAAGGCCGTAGGCTTGGTTCCCGTCCTGTAGGGCTGCACGATATGAAGAAAACTCGTGATTTTTTATATTAGTGATTCAATATTGTGACGACAATATAAAATGTGATACATCAACAAACAGCAAAACAACTAAATAGGTCTTTTCCATTTCACTGCAACAGTTTAATTTAAATAAAAGTCAGCATAACTAATTACACTCCAAGTGACCCTCGTCTAGATAGGAGTCGGGCATCAAAGGGGTCCATGTGATTGGTCAGCATCGGAAAGAGTCGGGCTAATTGGTCAAATGCACAAAGGGATGTATTTGATGCATTAAATACTTCAAGCTGCCATAAGATTGTTAATTTTCTGCCGACTTTTGCGATATGCGTATCGCACAGCTTGATGTTGTGATAATCATACATTTGCGATTCATTGTGCAGCCCTAATCTGCGTAGAATTGTGTTTTTGATTTGTCGTCTCTCTGGCAGCACACGTTGAACGCAGGCGAATGGGACTGTGACTGTAAGGCGCCTTGGGCCTTAAAGGAGGGTAGAGAAGCGCTCTGTGTGTTCGCCATTTACCCTTTCTGACATTTTCAGTCTTTTTTTCCATCCATTTTTAGTCTCATTTCCAGCATTTCTGAGTTAATCTTTTATTCTGAAAGTCTGGGAAAGCTCGGGTTCCCCCCCTTTGGTTTTTCTTGTTGCAGCCCCTCAGCCGCTGTCCGTCAGATAAAGTGAATAGAAACCTTCACAGAGTGTGTTCAGTCTCTGGGAATTGACTCGGCGGTTTTCTCTGTGAGAATCCGGTGACAGTTGCTCTGCTCTCTGTTGCTGCATTAAAGGTGTTTCTTGGTGGCAGTTAGTCCCACCCCCTCACCCCCCACCCCCACTACTATTCGACCACAACTATCTTTAGCGGGACGTGGGGGGCAGCAGCAGTGGCGGGCGGCGGTGCTGGTGGGGCTTGACATCCCAGTGCGATGAAGCAGGGATCAACCGTCGGGATGCGTGAGCGTTTGGCACGCAGAAGGTCTTCCTCTTGGCCACCTCAAACCCGCCCCTGCGACCCCCATCCTCCTCCCGCGGTGTGTGCCAAGCTTCGCCCTTGGTCAGGACAGGAACTGAAACCACGGGGGGGGTTGGAGGAAGGATGGAGAGAGGGGTGTGGGAGAGCAGCCAGAGCAGATGACGGCTTTGAGCACCTCTCGGTCTGTTTTCTGTGTCACATTCCTGAACACGTTTTTGAAATTTGGCCTCTGGCTGAAAATATTTTCAAAGTTTTCTAAATTTGGAGGAGAAAAAAATAGTTCATATTCATAATTTCTTTCGTTTTTCTAAATGATTTAACGTTGACTGAAAGTGAAGTCCGTTCTTTGTGACGTTGCAGCCTTTGGAGGATTTAAACTCAAACTTGATCCAAATGAGACAAAAACCCAGAAAAGTTGAGCCCACGTCGTTTTTGTGGGTGGAAGGATTCAGTTTACTGATAACTAGGGGTGTGGCGATAACCGCATCACCGCACGTTTTTTTTTTTTTTTTAAGTTCTGCATATGGTGCGTGATTGGATCTTCTTTGCTGATAATTTGCTTTTTCTGCTAGTCCTGTGGTCAGACTTCAAGGGTTTCTGGGGGAAACCTTTTATTTCTGTTCTCCTTCACTCCGTAACACCAAACATTAAAAAAGAGTATGATTTAGAAAAACCTCCACCTGAATCTTAACGTGCCTTTCATTGTAATACAAATAAAATTCATTTTATTTAATGATCAATGCGACTGTAACTCATGTACAAGTTGCTTTTGCCTAAGCAAATTCATAGTGCTTTTATTTTGGTAACTTAAAATACGTAAAGGGAACAGTCAACGTTGTCTGACTTACAGGACAAAATATTTTTCAGTATATGAAAAAAAAAAAAGTGAAAATGTGCATGAATGCGTAGCGGGACACACGTGTTCATGTGTGTTTTCAGAGTCGGACAGGCACTTTTCCCATCGTTCCAACACCACATGAACGCAGCGTTTCTCTAACTGACTATTTTTTCCAAAGAGACATCAACCCATAGGTGCAATTGGCACTAAAGTGAGAACAAAATCCACATTTTTGAAAGAAAAACTCCAAATTCTTTTTTAAATACAAATATTAATTTTCAATCAAAAATGAAAGCACGTTTTTGTCTGGGTTTCATGTTATTTCTTTCTCTGATGAGGTGAAAAACCCGAAACACGCCACACATCTGCTCCTAGTCTATAGAGCCCATTGTGGCCCACGAGTCAAAAATGGTGGACTAGGGTGTAGCGTCAGGCCACCAAACGACAGCGTCGCCTGTATGTTGAAAGTGCGTGCAACTCACCTGTTCTTTACAAATACTTCACAACACGCTTACCACACTCGGGTGCTTCAAGGAAACTGCTAAACACACCTGCGCTCCCCGCTCCCTCCACGGAAAAACCCCGTACAGGTCAACCCCCCCTGTATGTGACTACAGCTTAAGACAAGATGATCATGAACAGCTGGAAACCTTCAGCTACATCTGAGAAAAGTGTAAATAATCAAAGATTTGACAGATCAAAATCAATGATGTTTTGGGAAAAAAAACTATTTAAACTTTTTTCCCTACGAGTAGAATCTGAAGAATACTGTTTTCCAGTTGGATTGTTGTATGATTATGAGTCCATAATGAGTTCAGCCTTTAAAGTGATGAAAAAAGCTATTTTTTCCCCAATGATTGGTTGCTGACTAGAGATGAATCAGAGGCGTTTTCTCCTCGTCTGTGATCCGCTGGAGCAAAACAAACAGAGAAAAAAAACCCACATTTTTCTTTGTTCAGTTCAAGTTTTTGCACGCTCCAACCGTATTTCCTTTTCAAAATGCAAGTTACTTGTTTGCAAAAAAAGTTGTTGTGCTCCCAAAATTGTGGCACCCTTGGGATGGACTGATGAACAATCACAAAAGCAGAAACCGGTCTTTGATTAGATCCAGATTCCTGATTTTACTCAGGGATGCAGAAACATGCAAACCAAGCTGATGGTTTTTAAGATTCATTTGTGAGCCTAGTGGTGTTTTTTCTGGAGCCTTTTCATCCTGGAGCTGAAGCGAAATGACAAAAAAAAGGGAATGTGTCTCTTTCTCTGGAGGAGTTTGTCTTCTTTGAGCCTCGGATGTGACTTTAAGGAGAAGACAAACCTTTGGAGATTCTGCCATCAGTTGGCTCCAAATGTTTTTCTAAAGACACAGCCAGCATGCTTCATGTGTACTTCATATGTGTCTGCTCTTCATCATCTCCCAAAGCTGCAGTCTTTGTGCTGATCAGGTTTGTAGAGTTGATGGCTTCTCTTCCTACTTTCCGTTCATCTCTTTTTTTTTTTCTGAATGCGGTTCCACAGTTGAGGCACTAAAGAAAAGTGGTTTATTTGTGTTTGCTTTTTTTTCTTGAGTTGTCCTTTTTTCTTTCATTGTGGTGCAGAAAAGAGGGTTTATCATGTGATTAAATCCGCTTCCTGAATTAGATTCTGGTTAGTTTTTTGCTTGCAAGAAACCAACATTGTTATTCTAAATTATTTGTAGGTTTTTGTGAAGGTAAGTTTGACTTTAACAGTGTAACCACAACGTGACACAATGCGGTTCTTTTCTTTTGTTGGTCCCAAGTCCGGATAAATGCGGAGGAAACTGGACTGTTGACAGAGGCAGACCGGTTTCTGATTGAACAAGGTTTTTGGAGAGTTTGGAGACACCTCAGGAATGGAGGAGAAGTGCTTTGGTTCCAGGTTTGAGAAGAAAAAAGATGGAATCAAACTGATAGACGTTATGGGAGAGAGTAGAGGAAGCTCGGCTGAGGTGGATGTTTGTGAGCAGCAGTTTGGTTTCATGCAGACTCTGAGAACCACAGATGATCATTTGTAAACTTCCATGAGTGACATTTTGTAGTTTTTTTTTTAAAAACTTTTGCTTTGTTTAAATCTTCGGCCAACCCATTCCATAAATCCACATGACAAAGTGATAAGCACATCTTCTTTTTTGTAGTAGGAATACACCGTTTTTTGGAAGTTTAGCTGATTTCTTAACTGGTAACTCCCATCTCGGTCCTTGAACATTTGTTTTGTGTTTACTGGAAGGACGCTCTTTCTGGCTTTAAACATGACCGCTGTTTAAAGTTTGCTTAGTTTCCATAAGTTCAATAAACCTGATTTTAAAAGCTGTGCGTTTATACGTGTCCCATAATTCACACCATGAACTACTCAAATAGCTTTTTTTTGTCAGATATACAAACACTGTAGATTTGTTTCATAAGTTTTTCCCCAAACTCCAACACAGTACTGTAAATATGACAGAACTAGCAATGAATATACTAGTAAACATGTTTTGTGAGTCAAACATTGCTACCTATGCCTTTAGCAAGTTTAGCTCTGACTTGCGTATTTGTGGCTTATTTTGTGCTCCATAATTGCTCCAAGGAATAATTAGCAGAGAACATTCAGGCTATGTGACCAGAACTCCTTTGTTAGGTTTCCATTTTCACTTTTTAATGGACACCCTGCAGCCAATCAGAATTGAGTATTCCCCTGGATCATAGTATAATTTAGGGATAGATAACAAGTTTTGCACGCTTTGCTTGTGTGATTAATTTGACAGATAAACCTTTCTGTTGTTATCTGTTAGTCTTGAGACGAACCACAGAATCTGCTGTGCGTTTGGTTTGGAAATGTCAGTGTTTCATGTAGACGACTTCTAAATAAACGACCAAAATTTCCGTTTTACGTTAAACTAAATCGGAAGTCTGGTTGTTGCCAACTGGACTGTAAATCAAAGATTATTCCCTTTCTGTTCAGGTAATTCAACTTATTTTTTACGTATGCAGATATTAGAATTTATAGCGAAAGCAAAACCTGCTCATTTTTAATTTTGTTTTCCTGATTTGTGTGAGAGTTAAGGAAACATAAGGAAACTTATGTGAGTAGGAGTCTTATAAAATAAAAGTACTTTTACTTGACTGCATTGTAATTGGAGAATCTTGGCCTCTACATGTGAGACTCCAAACTAATCTCAAAAAGCTCAAAGATTTTTTAAAGGAAGTTCAATGCTTATTTCTGATCCAAAAAGCACTTAAAAGCCTTAAAAATGTTCTAACATTGAAGCGGCACCTTATTTTGGACGAATTCTGGTTGCACTGACTGACCTGGAACCGATTTTCTGCGGTACACGGCACTCAAAAATCCGACCATTTTAGTACAACTTATGGAAAATACGAAGCCGCACTGCTTGATGGACTGTTTGTGCATTATGGATAATATAGTTAGGAGCCAGGCGGAATGACAAGTAGCCCTTTAACATAATCAACTACAAAAGTGAGAGCACTGTTTTGATTTTTACGTGTTTCAACTGAACAATGTTTAGAGTTGTCATCTATTAAGTTTAGAACTCTAAATCAAGCCATCAAGCCATCAGACCAATCGCGTGCAATTGCAATCTTTTAGGCATGCTGGGTAATGTAGTCATATATCATTATCTGACTCTTTTGTTAACGCGGTCTATAATCTCCTTATAGTCCGTAAACTAAGATATTTAGGGCAGACTAAATTCTGTATCGTCACTGTTTTTTTTAATTACGACACATTTCCTTTCTAGAAAACCAACTAACTTTCAAAATAAGAGCTCTTAATTTGGGTTGCAGCTGCAGCTTTTATGTAATTTATGAAAGAAAAAAAACAACAACAACAAACATCTCACTCAAAATCATTATTATTATTATGGGATGTATGATAACGAGTCATCTGGACTTAGTTTTTTTTAGTTGGAAACGTCTGCTTTATATAACGTATGCATGAAAGCATCCTGGATGACTGATGGTCACTGGTGTCCGTGCACACATGGTGGGTGTTTTTCATGTTTTTCAGCAGTAGCTGGGGGCGTAAACGGATCACACGAGGCCGGGTGGAGCTGGGGTTCTCCAGCCGCCGTGGATTCATTGACTTTTCACGCACCCTAGCAAAAAAAAAACTGTACTTTTCGTTCCAAACACTCCTTTGTGAACGCTCCCTGCAGTAACCCAAAGCTTCCTGTTCGGATAGTCCAGGTCAATGTGGTTAGTAAAGCATGACCTGCTGCCCTCCACCCCTCCCAAACTGTATTTCTCTCCCTCTGGAGTCACTTGACTGGTGCAAAGACCCCTGACTCCACCGCTGCAAATGACTCCGCTTTTCCCTCCCTTTTTTCGTCATCCCTTTATCCCTCCTGCCTGTTTACCTCGCCTCCGTCCCCCACCCCCCAGCTTCACTCCGCTGCCCCTCTGTCCTCGCCTTGATTTACCGAAACGTTTTCTTTCTCTCTTTTTTTGTGGAAAAGATGTTTTTTTCTTTATCAACTTTAGTTGTTTTTTGGTAACTTTTGCATTAAATTTCTGATCATATTATAGAAATTTTGCCGTCAAATCCCCAAGTCGGTTTAGAAAAGTAAAAGAATTGACACGTGTTGGTAAGCTCTTTTACCGGGGTGACTCCTGCGTTTTGCCATAAATGTTTATGCAGCCGAACACTCACCCACCCCCACGTTGTCACCCAAGCTCCAAACCTTAAACCCCCCCCCCCTTTCTATTTTTAGTTTGCTGGTTCCGTTCTGCTGCAGCCGCTGGGTTCTGCTGCAGCCGGGATGGCCCCGCAAACAGCTTCCCAGACCGCAGCGGGTCTGTGGCGGGCAGCAAAGAGTTAACGGCAGTAACTCAGCATGCAGGAGCCGTGGCGGGCGGGCACACAGGCAGTGCAGAGGCTGACCTCTGACCCCCCCAGGAAAGGAATGTGGAAGCTCTTTCATCCAGCTCAGAAACCAAAGACACCCAGGCGGTTGGAAAGTGGCGCTTCAATCCTTCTTTCAAAGTTTTTGATTAGAAGAAGCGGGCCGAGCGTCCACGTGAGCGTGCGGCGCGCTGTTTGTTGCAGTGGCATCTGCCATTTTGGAGTGAAATTCCATCCGGCTGCAGCGAAACTCTGCCATGGCTGCAGAGCGTGATTAATGGTTGAAATGGCTGCACTTTTGTGCCGCTGAAAACACATAAAAAGGCAGAGTGATGAGGCACGGAGTGTTCCCACCTTTGTGTACGTGCAGTTATGCATCCAAACAAAAACGCTTACGAGCCTTCGCTGAAACAAGCGCACCGACAGTTTTAGGTGAAATGTATCAACTCTTCCTTTGTCCTCTTCCTTGATGCATAATTATTTACTGAACCTCTGTACAGCTGCAACAATTGTAGGCGTTTATGTGGAATGTGGACAGGAAAAGGATGCCAAACTTAAAAAATATATGTCAATATAAGTCTGCAGCTTTTCAGTTTATGGTCACTAGAACTAAAAGGATTTAAGCTAAACTTTATAATATATTATTTTTACTAACTATTTATAACAGTACATTATTAAGATGCGTAATAAGCAAAAGGTTAGTTAAGTTTTTAATTATTTATCTGTTAACTATTGTATTCTTAACTTGTGTATTCTTGACATTGTGCACTTCTTTTTGTTGATTGAACAAAGAGTCTGGAATAAATTCTATCCGTCCGCCTGAAAGAAAACTCACTTTAGTTGACAAAGTTCCAGATCATGTTTGAGGTGGTCTCAAAGCAAAACACATGACATTTATCTGGATTCATTATAGCTAAAATAATCCCATTCAGCCCAGATCATTTCAATAAATTCTGATAGTTCACTTCTAATACATTCACACTCTGCTGCCGAAGGTGGGTGTTCAGTAGTGGTGTAGGGAAAAATCGGCGATATATCGCGATATTTCCTTTGGCGATACTTGTATTGATTTAAAATGCTGTCAATACGATATTTATTTATATATCAGCTTGCACTAAATGCTAAATGTTCAATCAGCCTCGCAGATTGAACATTTAGCTGTTATGAGAGATGTACTGCTTAGTTTTAGCTTGGATACCGAACCAGAACCCTGTGCCGCGTTGCTGCCAGAACCATATAAAATTGCGGATTGTGGTGCTTTGGAGTTGGAACATCCACAAGTGCTCAGTGTCTTGCCCAAGGAGACTCTGACATATGTATGGGCAGGGCGGGAATCAAACCTGCAATCTTCCGATCAGAGGTAGACCGCCCTATCGTTGCACCCGGCCGCCCCAAAACTTCCTTTAACGGTCCATAATGGAGACACTGGAGCCAGTCAGGATCTTCATCCATCGCGGTATAAGACGATGCAAACTGTTCATGACGGCTCTTTAAGGTATTTCATTTACTTTAGTTTGAGAACATTTGAATGGAAGCAGGTTAAGCCCAAAACATTAACAAACAATGAAAATTTGTAAGATATTTAGTTAAAATGTCATAAAACAAGACAAAACTGAAGAAATGTGAGATAAAGTGCTTTTTTTTTTGTCTTTAGTCGTTAATGTCATATCAATTAAAGACCCTTTAAATCCCAGTTTACCTGCCTAATTAATGTAATATTTACCATGTGACTGAAATTAGTTTAATAATTCATCAACATTTATGGATAAATGCATAAATGTTTGCCTTGAACTGAAGCACAACCCAGAAAGAAAATCAGCCAAAAAACATTAAGACGTACTTAAAATAAACAACTTTAGCTCAGTAAAGTAAAGTTTTTCATCCAGAACACGACATTTCTTGTATTGTATAAAGCTGCTGCCATGGCAACCAGGACTGTTCTCCCTGCATGGGATGTTGTGTAGCGCGACACTGCATGGTTCACATCAGGAATGCAAAATCAGCCTCCAAGCTACAAAAGACCCCCCCCCCCCCGCTGCCTGCTGGGGATGACGGCACAGAACTGCAGCTTCCAGGCCCTGAAGAGCCGCAAACAAGACGTACAGAAAACATCATGCGCGTAGATGTAAATTACACGCCAGACCCAACCTTGGACTTAGCCGTGTGGTGGCGAAGCGGCGGGGGGGTCAGAAGGTCGCTGAAGGTAAATAAGTGAATCGTGAGGAGGATCAAACCTGCCGTCCTGCCAAAGCAGCAGCTTCTTTGATCTCGTTCAAAGCTCAGTTGCAGGTAGCTGCTCAGTCGTCAGAGCCACCCCATCTGGTGACAGCCCTCCCCTTATCTGGGGGGTGTTTCTGTTTTGCCATGGATTACGAGAGCCTTATGCGCTTTCATAACATGTACACAGACGCGCCCACGTCTGACAGCTGTAAACACAGCAGAGCGTCAGTAAAAAAGTTTAGTCCCAACATTTTTAGACTTTAGATCCAAACCAAAAGATTCGTCTGAGTGACGGTTTGGCGCCCTCTTCTGTTGTGAACTGGCATAACAGCGTGAGTCCAATCTGCTGAACTAAAGAGATTCTGAGAGTTTTAGAGCAGGATGCTAGACTGAGTTCACAAAGTTCTGACTTGAACATCCAAAAACAGACCAACTTGGATTCTTTAACATGCTTTTTTCTGATGATGGAGAAAATATGTATATAGAAAATGTGGCTTAAAATGGCATTTCTGAGTATTTCTTTGTTCATATTTTGTAATTTGGGAGCAGATGAAAAATTGCAGTCTGAAAAAAAGGATTATTTGTGACGTTGGAAATACGCTTTCATGGCCACAAGGTCCTCCTCGACCTCTCAGCAAGGGCTGATGGGATGAGGGCGGCTTACTCCAGTGCCAAACAGTCCTGCCAACAACTCAGAGGAATTTCTAATGAACTCCTGTCGCTTTGCAGAAACTATGTCCTAGAAACAACATTTTTTGGGTGTTGCCTCAAAATAACATAACCATGATTAAGACCAGTGGGAGCGCTTAAAACAGATCAAAAGATTATCACAGTGGGACTTAAAAGGAACACAATCTGGTTCTAAGACTTTTATTAAACAAAAGTTATCACTTGAAATTATTTTTTTATTTAAAAGGACATATATAAAGAAAATTAGGCATTTCTTGAGTATTGCATTTTGTGCGCTTTTAGGGTCTGGTTTGGGGACAGCAGGATTCTCTCTCTTTGCAGATGATGTTGTCCTGTTGGCTTCATCGATCCAGGACCTCCAGCGTGCTTTGGGCGTGTTTGCGTCGAGTGTGAAGCGGCTGGGATGAGGGTCAGCACCTTAAAATCTGAGGCCATAGTTCTCGACCGGAGAAAGGTAGTTTGCCCTCTCTCTGTGGGTGGAGGTCCCTGCCCCAGGGGGAGGAGTTTAAATACCTTGGGGTCTTGTTTACGAGTGAGGGAAGACCGGAGCATGAGATTGACAGGCGGATCGTTGCGGCGTCCGTAGTTATGCGGTTGCTGTATCGGTCCGTCGTGGTGAAGAGAGAACCAGAAAGCATAGTTCTCAATTTACCGGTTTATATCACCTATGGTCATGAGCTCTGGGTCATGACCTAAAGAATCAAGTCCCGAATACAAACGCCGAAATGAGCTCCTTCTGTAGGGTGGCGGGGCGCCTCAGAGGTAGGGTGAGAAGCTCGGTCACCCGCGGAGAGCTGGGAGTAGAATCACTTCTCCTCCACATTGAAAGGTCCGCAGCTGAGGTGGCTCGGGCATCTAGTCCGATGCCTCCTGGACGCCTCCCTGAGGTGTTCCAGGCATGTCCCACTGGGATTGCTCAGCAGTTTGATGGACTTGGATCTTTCTCTGCTGACGTGAAACCTTCTGAAAAACGACAGAGGAGACATGTGGTTTTCTCCGGGCTGAATGTTCTTCTGCTCTTTCTCCTCGCAGAACCGTAAGGATGCAGAGCGGCATTTCTCACTCACCGCCAGCCACCGCTGCTGGGACTGGGTGAGGAGGAGACCCAGTAGGATTATTGTTGACCATCCGTGACTGTACCATGTTTTCCACCAAGTCTCTGACTACAGGAGCGCTCATGCCTCCTCAGGTTTCTCGATCACCTTGATGTTTCTGGATTGCCGTGGCGCTTCTCGTGAGCTGTCCTTCGCTCTCGGCCTGATCTTCCGCATTGTATTCCTCGCAGGTCCGGAGCCACCAGTGCATGTTCATGGCAGCGCGCCTAGGTTGCCATGGCAGCTGCTGCCGCCGACAGCTTCACACCACATCATCAAAAGACTGACGAGAAGAGGGACGCCGCGGCCGCCGCTGGGTTGTTCGAGCTGCCTGGCTGCCACGGATCTGGAGAGAGCGAGAGAGGGGAAAGAGGAGGAGGAGGTGGAGAGCAAAGGAAACGAGTGTCTGGTCTGCGGGGCTTTGTTCACTTCAGGAGAAGCTCCGCCCACGGCCTGAGCCACACGGGAGAAGCCTCCACTGCTCGCAGTCGCACTGTCCCAAGGCCTTCAGCTCCAAGTACAAGCTCAGGTACACAACGCTCGGGCTTTGACCTTTCTGGACATCCATGTGAGAAAAGCTCTTCCAAAAAGCTCAGAAAATGCCGCTTGGGGGAATCACACCTTCAACCTCATGACTCTTCTCTGACAACTTGTTGCTGTGTGCCTCACACAGCAACAGGTTGTCAGAGTTTCACATGTCGGTAGAGTTTTCTTTGCAGAAAGGTTTGAATTCGAAACTTTCAGGCTTCCAGGATCAACGTCTGTTTTGGGTCATGACTGAGTCTGACCCAAGTGCTCTTGAGCTTTGGAACATGTTGGGATGGTTGAATGTGAGCCGAAGTGCAGAATTTTAGATTACATACGATGCCCTCGTTGGTTTAGTTAAAGTGCACCATCTTTCTTCCCAAGACGTTGATCTCTGCGCTCGCTAGGATGTTTTCATTTCGATCTATTTCTACTAGAAGTGTAAGGATGAAGACAAAACCATGTCCATGTCTTTGATTGGCTGGTTTTTGGCATTGTACGCTTGTTTTCGAAAGGTGAGAAAAGAGACTGACTTTTGATTGCATCGCACTTTTGAGCACACAAAATGTTTAACGCTTACGCCAAAACTGGGATTTTTGACTTCTCAACACTAGGTGGAGCTAATATCTGCCGTAGGTTCATCGGTAAACAAAAATCATGCTCTTTGAATGACCAGCGGTCAGCAACGTTTATGACATCAAGCACCAATTCCAAACTGTCTCGACGGTTCCATCACCAATTATGATGTGAACTTTAATACAAGAAATATGAAAACATTTCAATTATGCTTAAAAACGCTGACAGACCACATACAGCAGATCAAACTGCTTTTTTTCAACATACGTTAACTTAAAAATGTGCTTTCATAACAATATTAAAATAAAGAAATACGGGTCAAAGTTGAAATAGTATTGCAACTATGTTTGTTTTAAAAAAGTACTGCATTTGTGGTATGTCACACCTAGAACAATACATCAGAACAAAATACCATCAATATTTCTAAACACAACCGCTAATATGATAAAATAAGCGAACACTTTTGGTTTATTCATTTATTGTTACATTCAGAGACTTCATGTCACTTAAATTTGTAATTCTGCTTTGATTGCATGTCAAGTTAAATGTTTTTACTTTTTACTTAGTTTCCTAATTATAGTCATATACATTTTCCACTGCATCATTCTTCATCATCGTCACCCTCAGTAAATGTGATCAGCTGTAGTTTTATTTTAAAACTTGTTACACATTTCACGTTGACGCGAAGGAACAGAAAGAAAGTCTGGGTTTAATTCGATCTTTATTGGTTGTTATAAACCTTATAACTTCATAAACGTCAGCTGGTGAGACGCCAAACACATGACCAAAAAGCCAGCTGTGCAGTCATAAACGCAGTAGCCTTTCGCCAGCAAGCACGCGTCACATTACCACACCTGTCATCCTACCCGCAACCTTTTCAAAACCCAGGGAACTATTACACTGCTTTCATTTCACTGCGTGACTCGAGCATAATCGCTTGTTCATGGAGGCTGATCGGAAAAAGTCTGTATTCATATAGGGCGGGTCACAGACCCAGCGCTGCATGAATGGACCTTGTGATTTTCATGGAGGAAAATTATCACTCAAACCCTTACATTTTTTTCTAAATCCGAACAATGCAAACACACAACAGATCAAACGCTTATTGTGGTCACCCCCGCCCCGCAGTACCACTGTCCTTCCCTCTATGTGCCAACTGTGGCACGGCTGCCCCGGGTGGCTGACCCCTGGTTTGGACAATTAAGCCTAGTGCTATCTTGTGGGGTCTAGATGACCCCACCCTTGCATTGATGTGTTCTCCCTACCATGACAAAGGTGGATAAAGGTGGAAAGATTTCATGTAATCCATGGACACCAGTGAAGATCACAGATCATTGAAGAAAAAAGGTTCAGAGCACTGTCTAGTGCCAGCGTTAACGGACTATATTATTAATGGACCCCACAAGATAGCATGAGGGTTAACAAAGATCCAACGGATTGCGACGTGGAGAAAAGCAGCTTGCTCTGATATGCATCCCTTATCTAATGTGAAGCCAGAGTTTTATGTTTTACTAATGTAAAGATGTGCAAAACAGATCAGCCTGTACAAAGCTGAAACTGGCCTCTGATTTTTTTAAATTATTATTGTCCTACGTTTGATTACTCTTAACTTTTGATGAAAGACATCCATCTTCACGCTCTGTAAAATATCAGCAGCCGGATTAAACTGTTTTTGTTTTTACTGGGGGTGTGACGATAACCGCATCACCAAGACGCTTATTTATTTGTTTATTTTGTTCAGCATATGGTGCGTGATTAGAACTATAATAAACACATTAAACACATTCATCTTTGCTGATAATTTACTTTTTCTGCTAGTCCTGTGTTCAGACTTCAAGGGTTTCTGGAGAAACCTTTTATTACTGTTCTCGTCACTCTGTAACACCAAACAGGAGCGCGTACTGTTAGATTTCGATGAACATCAATACATGTTTTGTTTGGGAACTATTTTGTGCAGCGCACAGTTATGTGACCGTATAAACAAAGGCGGAGCCTCCTGTCCCGCTGCTTCATGGTGTCAGGGGCTCATGACTACCGGAAAGATGACTGCAGTCTGTTTATTACTGAGCAATAAATAATATTCTGAGAAGATGTCTGTACCAGAGAGCACAGGTGAAACTCGTAACTCCAGAGCGGTCCACTGCAGAAGAATCAACACGCACCCCCAACACATGTGTGTGCTCTTCCTCCTACACACGCAGCGTGCTGACACACACACGATCGCACGCGACGCCGCTGCGACGCGACGCGACGCACGCATCGCGACGCACGCGACGCGACGCGACGCACGCACGCACGCACGCACGCACGCACACACACACACACACACACACACACACACACACACACACACACACACACACACACACACACATAGTCATTCTACAACACCTACATTGTTAGTTCATTAGTTAGATAGGTAGTAGTCAGTTGTTACTGTAATTTGTTAATAAAGCATACCTTTGGTGTGGTTAACCGCGACACCACGCCCCCTGCTGGTTCATCACCGCGGTGATCAAAAGTACCACACCGTCACAGCTCTAGTTTTTACAGTAAATATTACCTGTTAAATATGATCTGTAATTGGTATTTGTCCTTTAAAACCCCCAAACCGATAAAATGGAGACTCAAAAAGCGGACGACTAACCTTTAAAGTAAGCACATAAATACAACACAATAAAAATCATACAACCATCACAAAACTGGTATTTTCTAAGTTTAATAAAGTGAATCCACCTCTATTAGCTGCATCCTTGTAAGATTGGAGAGTCCGTCGCTGCATATTAGGTAGGGTGGGTCTGATACTGTCAAATCCAACCGTGAATTTGAGCATCCCTGTCTCGAAGAGGATGCTCTACGTCAGGGGGTCCCCAAATCCAGGCCTCGAGGGCCGATGTCCTGCTGGTTTTCAAGAAACCCTGCCTTATTTGCTGCTGATTAACCTGGATCAGGTGTGTTTAGCCGATAAGGAGCTTCAATGGCAGGTTGGTGGGAAAACATGTAGGACACCGGCCCTCAAGGCCCGGATTCGGGGACCCCTGCTATGTCGTGCCGTCTTCTGGGTAGTCCTAACACTGTCTTGTTGTTTGCAGGCATATGGCCACACACTCTCCACAGAAGACCCATCAGTGTTCGTTCTGTGAGAAGATGTTCCACCGCAAAGACCACCTGAAGAACCACCTACAGACCCATGACCCCAACAAGGAGGCCTTCAAGTGTGACGAGTGCGGAAAGCACTACAACACCAAGCTGGGATACAAACGCCACGTGGCCATGCACTCGGCAACTGCGGGGGACCTGACCTGTAAAGTGTGCATGCAGAGCTACGAGAGCACCCCCGTTCTCCTGGAGCACCTCAAGAGCCACTCGGGGAAGTCCTCAGGTGGTGCCAAGGAGAAGAAGCATCCATGTGACCACTGTGACAGACGTTTCTACACGCGGAAGGACGTGCGGCGTCACATGGTGGTCCACACGGGCCGAAAGGACTTCCTGTGCCAGTACTGTGCCCAACGCTTCGGCAGGAAGGACCATCTGACGCGCCACGTGAAGAAGAGCCACTCTCAGGAGCTGCTGAAGATCAAAACGGAACCTCCGGATATGCTGGGCCTCCTGGCGTCGGGGTCTCCGCCGTGCTCTGTGAAGGAGGAGCTCAGTCCCATGATGTGTGGCATGGCGCCCAACAAAGACCCCATGATGGGCAAGTCGTTCCCGAGCGGGGCATCTTTCCCGATGAGCATGTACAACCCCCACCATTTGCAGGCCATGTCTAACCCCGGGGTGGGTCATCCACACCCGTCCCTAATGCCCAACTCCTTGTCTGCAGCTATGGGCATGGGCTGTCCCATGGAGTCCCCTGCGTCCATCCACCCACACTCCCATCACCACCACCATCATCACCACCATCACCATCATCACCATTCCCCTCCTCTCCCCCCTCACCATCAGCCTGCGGCCCCCCAGCAGCAGCACCAGCCCCAGCCAGCACCCAAATACCAGCTGGGATCTACCTCATACCTGCTGGACAAGCCTTTGAAAGTGGAGATGGAGAGCTTCCTCATGGATCTGCAGAGTGGTCTACCTGGCCCGGTTCCCTCTGCAGAGCCTCACGCCGCTGCCTCACCCCCCAAGGACGGACTGGAGCCTACCTCAGGCCTGGCGGACGAGCTTTGCGGGGATCCCCTCCTGTCCAAGAGCCCTGCGGTGATCGCTGAGTCTTTGTGTGCTGCTAACATGGACTTCTCCCACCTGCTGGGTTTTCTGCCCCTGAACCTGCCTCCGTACAGCGCCCCCATGAGCACTGGAGGTCTGGTGATGGGCTACACCTCGTCTGCGACTTCCTCCACATCCTCCTCCTCATCTCTGCACGCTGCCGAGCCTCAGGCCGCAGCAGTCGCCTCGGCAGCGGCCGCCGTCAGCGCGGCACCTCTTACCTCTTTGCAACCACAACCTCAGGAGCAGCAGAGCTCCGGCGGGGGGCTAGGCCTGGGACACTTGCACCCCCTCCCACCAGTGTTTAGCTCCAGCCTCAGTACCACCACACTGCCTCGCTTCCACCAAGCCTTCCAGTGAGAAAGAAGGCCTCCCCCGTTTGCCCAGGCTCAGCTGGGACGGGCGGTCCCTCACTGGGCCCGATCACGCCGCGGGAGATCCCGAGAAAAGAGACGAACATTCACTTAGAAGCCTTAAATGAAAGTGCGCACAAAAGCTTTTGATTGAGCCTTAAAAGGACGTTGAACCCCTTTGAGCAAAAAGAAAAAAGGTGAGAAAAGAAGTTGAAGCAGCTTTTATTTGGGCTTTCTTGTTTGTTTATTCCTTATCCTATAGATATAACGACATATTAACCCCATTTCTTTATTTCCGTTTACTTCTGCTTTTATTTCCCTTCCACCCCTATTTAGTATTATAGAGGGCAGCATCAGTAGGCCAAAAGGCGTGGTACTGCATACTTTCTAAAGTAATAATATAAAGAAATTTAGTGAAGATTATCTGTTTTGTTGTGACCCAGGAAGCATATAGTTTGAAGTGGAGATTTTGTTTAAATTTTTTTTTTTTTTTTTTTTGCAAATGTAAAAAAAACAAAACAAAACAAAAAAAAGATGGTAGGATGTGTTTGAAGCATCTGTGCTGAAAACCTGATTATTATGGAGAGGAGAAAGATCGGTTAGGCTGCGAAAAATATGAAAGATGGCCAAAATACTGCCACAAAAAAAATAGAAAAACCCAACAACCGATCGATCGTCGTCTTCATGAAAGTGCTCTTCAAACAAGGAAAAACTAAAGCTGATCTGCTCCTAGAGTTGGCTCAGTTTGATCATTTCCACACACACACACACACAAAAAAAAACGGGCTCAATGTAAGAAAACAGCTGCCAAACACGTTTCTGCGCTAACTTTTCCTCATTAGAAGCACTTTTTCATTTTGTTTTGGGTTTGGCGGAAGGCACTTGCCCTTTGCTCTCCTCACCTCCTCCTCGTACCTCCGGAGGTTTCCTACCTTCCTTCCCTCCTGGCGGCGGGAGACTCCTCATAAGGGGTCTCCCTCCTTCTCCCCCCTCAAAAGTTCTCTGGAGCCATTTGTGCCGCCTCAACGTTTCGAGGGAAAACGCTCCTTCAGGCAGTCTTTGAAAAAGATGCATCATCATGGCAATGATGGACCCCGAAATATGTGAATGGCTGGAAAAAAAAAAGAGCAAAGAATCACAGAAAAGTATAAAATAATGTTATTGCAGTGTACGAAATATCTCGAAAAATTATTATAATTGATTATCTCAGTAAGGTGTACTTTTTTGGTAGATGTATTAAAACTAAGTAATGTTTTTGATGTCTGGCAGGTTTACATTTGTGTGTATCTTGCATTTTTTATTTTTTGATCAACAACAGGATGAAGTATTAGCTTTTTCCCATAAGCTTTTCACCCGATCTTTACGTGAGTTTAGTTCTAGCGGAGTCAGAGCTGCGGACGGAAGTATTTCTAGAAGGCTGGTAGTGGATCGGCTGTCAGTTAGGTTCTGAGCAGAATTGGTTGTTTTGATGGGATGCTCTTCATCCCACAGGTCATGCTTACAGTGAATTTCTGGTTTATTTCACCCTCCTGCTGGACAGAAAGTCCTGAAAACACCATCCCGACAGGATTTGATGGGTCTCCGTACAGTTGCAATGAGAAGTTTGCCTTTAAACTCCAAACATGGCAGCGCATTTAGCAGCCACGTGTCTTTATAGTTACTCTTTAGTTTCAGATTGTTACAAGCACTCCATTTCATCAAGTCATTGTCAAACTTTAATATTTCTGTCATTTAAACGGCTTAAAAGGCTAATTAGCATTTGGTCATTTACACTCGAATGTACAGACGGACGGAAAACTGCTGTCTTCATTTGATACCTGTAGGGGCAAAACTTTCCGAATTGAATTCTTTGATACCTGAGAGTTCGCTCTATCGTTGGCGTTCTTATAATTACCGCATTTCTTCAACCGTTTTTTTTGCAACTGAAGTGATTCCAACGGACTCTGAATCTGAGAAAAGTAGCTCTGCGCTGACATGCAAAACATAATCGGATAAAAGTGTTTTCCCAATCAACGTCAACTGACTTATTCTAAAGCTGCTGTTATTGGCTAAGCAGCTATTGGTCATTTACACGTAGAAAGTCGAATGTACACGGAGGCCAAACTGCTGTCTTTATTTGCTACCTGCAGGGGGCGCTGTGGCCTAAAGCTTTCTGAATTTGTCCGATCTGAGCTTTAGCTCCAGCGTTGGCGTTCTTTCAATTAGCTTAACCTTTCATTCGTTTCAATGCATTTAACGTAACCCCAGGGGATTCTGACACTGAGAAAAGTAGCTGTGCGCCGATGGGCTACACTTTCTGGTAATTAAGTGTTTTCGCGATCAACGTAAAGCCAGCTAATTCTGAGAAAAGTGTCTTTGAACATGTACGGCATGAAAAAGTTGAAGGATTTTGGTCTGTCAGTGCATAAAGTAAACTTCTTAAACCTGGTTTCATTCAAAGTTGTTTCTAGTTAAAGCTCCTTAGAGGCATCCCACCCCTGAGCGTAGAATTTGGTCTTCCTCCCTCGATGGAGCAGTCATCATCTGATTGGCAAAGCCAGGCCTCGAGGGCCGCAGTCCTGCATGTTTTCCAGCACGACCTGCCCTTGTATGTTCTAATTGGCAGGACACACCTGAACCAGGTAATCAGCCATGAGTGGAGCTTGTATATCTGGATGTCATGCAGACACTAAACCCCCTGATCTGACAACTTTCCCGCCACACGAGCGCAGCTGAGCTGGTTTTGCTGCTGGAGCTCCGTTAAGAACCAAAACATGTTGGTTGAATCTCAGTCCTCATTCAGGCCGGACGCTGAGCCACACAGAAACGACTCGATCATGTTGCAAACGACAAAACCATCAGTTGGATGAAAAAGTCTTTGTGTAAACTTCAGGTTGCTGCTGTGACGAGAACTCTGACGCCACACGACGAGGCTGAAATAAGCCAGAAGCATTCAGTTTTACAGAAATGTGCTTTTCCCTCGCTCATTCTGAGGGATGTTGTCCTTCGTCGTGCAGAGGAGCCGCTCGCTTTGTCTTCGTTAAAAAGAAAACGGAATAACAAATTGCTGCTTTTCGCCACGGTTGCCAAGTTACCACAACTGTAGACCACTAAAACATCCTGCAAGATGAGCAGGGAGCTAAAACAGAACCGGCACCGACAAAGCGTCCTTCAGTCCAACCTGCTCCTCCCTCCTCCTCCTCCTCATCCTCGTTTTGCTGCTTCATTAGAGTGAAAGAAAAGGGTCTGAAATGAAGCGATACCCGGAGGATGGCGGTCGTCAATGGCCGCTCCGCCCGGCGTATCTCTTATCATTTATTTGTTTTGTTTGTCATATGATATATTGTTTTCTGTTTGTATAAACAGGACCTCAAAAAAACAAAAAAAAAACCACAAAAAAAACAACAACACAACACATCACCTCATTTTTTTTCTTACCAAAACCTCGGGAGAAGAAACTTCATTTTTTGCACAATAGCTTATGACTTATAACAACATGTTTTCTTTTTTTTTTTTTTGGAAACTGTAGGAAATAAAACTCTCACAATGAGCAGCTGATGACTCTAGTGCACATTACACGGAAACTCGAGTCCCTTTGAAAGGCAGGAGCAACTGGAGAAAACAAGGAAAAGCACTGATGCAGAAAAGCTTCACACAGGCTAGATTAGGAATATCATAATCCATCTCAATCCAAAATGGAAACATGTGAAACGTCTCCCCTTATTGGTTATTTCAATAAGTTTAATGGTTGAACGTCGGATTGATCTGAAATGGGCTGTCGGCAGCTTTCTTTGGAACGTTCTGGAGGAAAACAGAATTCAAATTGGATCTTTACTTTAAAAAAAGAGTTGTTTTTAAGTAAAACGTCTCAGTTTGTAGCGATCAAAAGGAGATTTTCCTAAAAACAGTTTTCTCGTTTATTCCTGGAAAGAAAGGATTAGAAAGCTTTTGGCATTAAGTTTGTCCTCCCTGGGTTTCTGTGAGCTAATCTGAATTCTAGCACTTTCAACCTTAAAAAAAAAGAAGAGTATTTTTTTTTTCTTTTTAAAATTCAGCTTATATGTACATTTTTTTAATTTTGTATTGATCCTGTATATGTATGTGCCATTAGTCTGATGTGTAGACTTTATCAACTTTTGTGTATTTCTCTTCTCCAAAAGAATAACAGTATTTTTGATATACTTTTCACTAATACCTTTCTACGTATTGGCCCCGCCTCCTTTCCCCCCCGATCTTTTTTTTTTTTTTTTTTGGGGTTGAACCAGCTTTCACTCGTTTAGCTAGTCGAGCCTCGTTCCAGCCGAGCGCTCAAACAGAACAGCAGCATCTGAGGCAGCGGTGTGGTGATGCCCAAATTTCAAAATAAAAGTCCAGGCTGAGAGGACTTTTATTGCCAAAACCAGAACAAATCTGAGTAAAAAGGGGAAAACGTTGCTTCAAATGGATGTTGGTACACGTAAAGTGGCAGAATCAGAGTTTCGGGATGTGAGCAGGTCGCAACTTCACTTTGATGTTGCACGGCTGGACATGCGTGAAAGTCCATTTGAGGTAAGAAAAGTAAAAGAAAAATAAGGTTTATGTGGCAAAGATGTAAAAGGCAGCTTTGAATTGCTCTGCATTCCGATTGGAGAAGATTAAAACAATTCTATAAACGTTCTATAAAGTTTCCCCAGCATTAAGACCGCCTCCATAAATACATTTTACTCACTAAAGAAATCAGAGATTTATATCCATGATTCTATTGAGTAGAAGCTTGATGAGACACCAAAGAAAATGCTGTAGAAACCTGTTCTTATTCAACTATACTGATAAAATTCCACATTAGACATAAAAATCACAATCTATCTTAAGTAAATAGTTTTCTTCTTTAGAATATAAAAGAATTAGGACATAAATATTGGGGCTGTTTGCCAAATAAAGCTAGCATTGTTTGAAACCCCTCTGTTTTTATTCTTGACAACTTGGCAACAGGAAATGCCAAATGTCTTATGGAGAAACTTTGATCCACAACTTGTTTTTCAGTAAAACAAGAAAAAAATTTTTTTGCAAGATAATGAATTCCAAAAAAAAGTGTAGCAGATTTACAGCAGAAAATAACATTAAAAAATAATTTTAAATAGAGGATTGCACATTTAAAAGTCTCTCTGAAGACGACTTTTAAAAATGACACCTATTTTCATGACCGGTGTGATTTATTATTTTTTAGAAACACATCTTAAAATTGTACAAAATACGAATATTTTTGTTAAAAAGAATTAACTGAAAAATTTGTGATGACGGAACATCTAAATGCAAACGATCCGTTTTAAAATCTGCTCTGAAAGCATCCTGCATGAAGGATCCAAATAAATAAACACATTTCTAATCCATATTAAGGACAGTCCAGGTTGCATTCTGGCTTGTTTTTTTAATCCTAACATTCATTAGCCATGTGCAGCTAACGCGCAACTATGTCGCTGTGAATTTTAGGCCTCAGTTGGTCTTTTTTGGCCTAAATGGGCTTCTGTATCCTCAGCAGAACTCAAACCGGCGCCGCTGTTCTGTTTCTCAGCTCGGCTGTAGCTTCATTACCTCGTCATGCACCTACTAGAGATGCACTTATCCTCACGTTTTCCTCTTTTCTAGTAGGTGCAGTACAAACTACGCTTGTAAGGGAATTCTTCTTCTTCACTTTAAAACTGAGAAAAGCTTCTTCACCTTTAACACGCCCTCTTCTGTAGAAAGAAGCTGCACCGTCTGGTGCCGGCTATACATCCACATATAGTTTTATATATTGTTAGCTCCATGTAAGTCTTGCATTCCAATCTCTTTGTGTATCTTGTGAAGTGACATAGCCCATTTATTTTTATGAAATGCTATTACAGCCTCCTCTCGGAGTACACGAGGTGAAAACCCTGATTATTTGCATTCGCCTACGGTGCGTTATTAAGCTCAAAGTTTATCAAGTGCAGCAAGAGTTGAAGAAATGATGTGGAGAAAAGGAAAGAAAGAAGAGTCTTGCTTTTTTGTTACATATCTCATCTGCAATGTTTAATTTACAGATTTGTATATTGGTTGATCCAAAGAGATGATGAACACAACAACAGAACTATTGACTTATTGTACAGTACAGTGTATCTTTGACTTGTCATGTGTTATGTTGAAATAATTAAAAAGCAAAACTAGCTATTATAACTGAGGTGATTGTATACTTATTTTGACAAAATTGGTTTTGTCGTAATATAAAAAGAAAAACACAAATAAATGCTTGTTTTTTTCTGCTTAAAATACCTATTTTACAGCCGTGTTGTAAATTTAGTGTATTTTACGCGTATGATATTTACATCATTCGTGAGTGTTTTTTGTGTTTGTCACGGTTGATGTGCAGACGGGTCTTCACGCGAATACAGTTTTGAGCCGCTCAAAGCTTTTGGTCAGGAGAATTACGTAGTTTTTACACGTGATTTTACAGTGTAACCCTTGTGCTATCTTAGATGACCCCACCCTTACTTTGACGTGTTATCCCTACCATGACAAAGGTGGATAAAGGTGAAAAGATTTGCGTAATCCATGGACACCAGTGAAGACTGGCAAATCCAGCTTGAAGAAAACAGGTTCAGAGTTCTGTCTAGTGGGTCTAGATGACTTACTCCCAACGCCAGCAGGATAGATAAGGGTTACATTATTACGTAAATCTTGTACGAATTGTTTGTAATTTTGCTAGATGCATATTCACCCCAGGGCTTTTGGCCGCTCATGTATGTCTAAGAGACTTCTTTCTAAGTATGTAAACTGATGAATTACTTTACCGCACAGATCACTTTCTAGATGACGCTACGACGCACGGCCGCTCAATCAATTGCATACAACAACACAATAATCACACACGCTTCATGTTCTACGTTGCTTTACGTGTTCTTTGCATGGTTTAAACATACTTCTTCCGTGGTTTTAACATGGTTCATTCCAGCCACATTCATTCTTGTGAGGCAAAATATCTTAAAAAAATGAAGTGAATATACTTTTTTTTACATTAAGAGTAAAATATTAATAAAATGTAGCCTAATATTAATAGACATGTTTATTCTATGATCAATTTTTCTCCTGTGTGGGTTTTCAAAGTTTGTTTGGTAACAAAAAGGAAGAAAATTTATAAATTTCCAGTTCAAACACACAAGAGAGTGGCAGGTGAGGCACCAGCTGTTTGTGCCCACACAGACTGATCGCAGCACTTTACTGATTTGGTCTTTTAACCCTTCTGCTATCTTAGATGACCCCCCCCTTTCATTGACGTGTTCTCCCTACCATGACAAAGGTGGATAAAGGTGGAAAGATTTCATGTAATCCATGGACACCAGTGAAGATTACTTTTCATTGAAGAAAAAAGGTTCAGAGCACTGTCTAGTGGGTCTAGATGACCCAACTCCCAACGTTAAAGTGCCTAGGATAGCATGAGGGGTTAACTGCAAAAAACTGCACATTTAGCAAACATATTATTAAAACATTGGTTGTGTTAATTACTCCCACAGACAATAAGAAGCAGAAAAAAAACTTTTTTTGTCTCAGTTGGTTTGTTACAGGGGTAAGAAGACCCAAATGTTTGAACTGAATAATTGAACATTTTCCAGTGAGCACTTTAGCTCTTATTGGTCTTTGAAATGTAGAAAAAAGTAAACACTTGGAGCGACAAAAGGGCTTTCTTCAATCACTTTTATAGATCTAGTCAGCTTCAGGCTGGAGATCCATCTAATCCATTATTCAGTCAATTAAAAAATACTGTAGTTTAAAGATGTACTTGATCAAAGTACTGTAAAATAAAAGCATGAAGCACATCAGAATTGTTTGCCACACATTATACAAGGAAGATTAAAAAAAGACAAAATACTGATCGTTTCAAAGAATGTGGGATTTTATTTGACAAAAGTAAAAACCAAAGAAAGATGTTTCCATTCAAGGAGTCGAGATCTAAAACAACCAAAGAAACCAAATCCCCTTCAAAAAGACTTGTTAGAAAAAACTGCTTCAAAAATACAATAAATGAACCAAGTAGCCCAAATCCAGGCACCTCTTGGAAATAAGACACCAGATTGGCGGTGTGCCTCGATTAGAACACCTAATGTGCTTTTTTATTTTTTTCAACCAGTGAGGGTCCTTGGGAAAGACCCTTTACGGTACTGCTCAACTATTTAGACACAAGGAGTCTGGGTCTCCCTGTGCCGGTCCCCAGCCCGGATCATACACAGATTTGTGTCAGGGATGGCATCCAGCGTAAAAATTAGTGTATATCAATCTATGGTGCACTGAGATGCCGTCCCTTATAAATTTGCGCCCCGGGTAATCGCCCGTTCAGCCCGTTGCTGGAACTACTGCCCCTCGTCGCCTTCAGCCAACAGTAGTTGGGATTGGCTCCAGCAACCCCGCCTCACAGAAAGGGATTCAGCAGAGAACATGAAAAAATGGATATAATCAGTTTTATATTACATTATAAAACATGGATTGTACACTTGCAGGCATGAGGGAAAACAAAATCCATGGACTGAAACAAATGTTTGTATTCAACTTCGAACTTTATTGTTTTGTACATTCTGAAAAAGAAAAGGGTTCTTCTCATGGTCATCAAAGGCATCATGCTTTGAGTAAAAAAAAAAAAAATAAAGGGGTGGAAATAATTACAGAGCGCCACAAAACAGCAACAAACACAAAAGCCGTCTTTATTTACACTGGAATAGCCCCTAGAGACCCCCCCACCCATAACAGAGGTCCCCTTGGACAGCAGCTAAAGCTCCAGGAGGAACCAGAACCCGCCCCTCCTCTAAAGTCCTATGCTGAAAACCTGCTCACCAACTGCTGCAAAAGCCAACCAGAATAAATAAATACTGAAGTTTTCTCTGAGAGCTTAAAGATAGACGGGCAAACGTTTGCTAAACATTTGTGAGTAAATCAGAGCAGAAAGGTTTAAAATACAAAATAATAAAAATAAGACTACCATTAAATTAAACTTTTATTTTGAAAGTCAAATCTTTTATCCTTCATCAGGAACGGTTCTGGAACAGTTCTGGAAAGGAGCAAAACATTTCAACTAATTGGGTTTTTGGTGAAAGCCATTTCCATCCCGGTTAAACCGATGTAGGGGGAACCCTTCCAACCGACGCGAGCCGCAGAAAAGCAGGAGCTCGTCCTCCGCCCGCCGGTTTGTGCCGCAGACTCTACATCCAGACAGCAACAGTCATCCAGGAGCCTCGCGACCTGGAGAGGCTCTAAACTAGATCTTCAGAGCAAGCGCAGATCTGTGAAGAGCAGAACCGAACAGCCGGTGCAGGAAAGAAAAAAAAAACTGGGCTTGTAAGAAGAAACCACGTTTATGCACAATAAGCACAATTTCAGTTTGATTTAAACTGTAGGCCACCAGAACAGTTCAAACCCTCCATGACTGCATAGTTGAGCGCTGCTCAGTTAATGACGAACAGTTCAGACCCAAACCCAACAGTCGGGACTTTTTGGGGCAAATGGTCTGGTCCAATGGCGCTGATCTGCAAGGGACAAGCACTGGAGCTGCAGTAAAAAACAACAGAACATTTCATTCATCCGTTCTTCTGTTACAGTATAAAACTCCCCGCATCATTTTCCACCAGTTCAATATTACAAACATCTAAATCCCAGCCTCCCCGCCCCCCGTCCCCATCGACAGTCCTTCCCAGACCCGGAAAAGCTGAAGGGAGACAATCAAAAGACATGATCAGCAGAAAGAGTGAAGACAAAACTGATGGGAAAAATTAAGACAAAAAAAAAAAACTCCCAGCAGAATAACAGGAAAAAAAAAAAAAAATCACAAATCATCTGACAAAAACAACACAACGAAAAAAAGTAGAAACCGTCATCTGTCAAGCTTTGGCCTGCTGTGTGAGGGAGAGGATCTGAAACCGTCTCTGTTCTGAACAACAAAAAAAACCCAGGAAGGGAGTAAGATGGAGGGGGAGGCCGCTTGCTCCTCCATGAGACCAGTAGATGGCGCTGTGCTCCTGTTCCCACCACACTCGAGTCAGTGCTCTCTGAACAAGAGTGCAAAATAAAAAAATACAAAAACCTAAATGTGAGAAAAATCAAAAACTGCGGAGAGCCGCAGAGGCGGAGCCTCAGTCGATCTTGACGGCGGCATAGATCTTCCCGATGAACATGTAGGCGGCGTAGAAGCCGATCGTGCCCGTCAGCAGCCAGAAAGAAATCACCATCATGGCGGTGTAACCGAAGTACAGCAGGGAGGGGATGAACTCCACGATGTCCAGCTGCAACATCACAACAAGCGTCTCAGTTCTAACAACAACATCATGGCTCACAATGAGATGAACTCTGCTTATGTCATGGAAATATGAAAACAAATACTGACTCATGTAATGGAAGCATCGTACATGTAATAAAGAAATTTAAGGTTTTTTGAAAACAGAGAATTCATGCTTTCCTTTATTTTTTTTAGTCACTGTTATGTTATATTTTATTGTGTTTCTTGAAAAAAAAAGTTCAGTGTTTTTTTTTTAATTTAAAAAAAGGTTTATATTTTTACTTTTCTTTTTACATTTTATGGGGATCGTAAAAATTTTTAAGAAAAATAATTTGTTTTTTCAAAGTTTTTTAAAAATATTTTTCTGTTTGAAATATTTTTCATAAATGTTATGTTTTAAAATAATTTTTTAATTGTTTCTAGAAAACCTTTTTAAATACCGTATTTTACGGACTATAAGTCGCCCTTCTTTTAATAGTTTAGCAAGGGGTGCGACTTATACTCCGCAGCGACTTATATTAGAAATAAGTTGAAATAAATCCATTGTTAACCCTCCTGGTATGTTCATTTGTGAGGAACAGAGATGATGTTCCTGGGTCAATTTGATGTATGAGGTATGTTAAGTGTTAAGAGTATGTTAAGTGACTCAGAGAATCAGCAAACTTTTTTTTACAATAAGATCTTGAAGGCTAACAACATAATATTCTATTTTTCAATGATTTCATAGATTCAGAAATGCAATAAAATGACAACTGTTTCTACAAATACAGGATGAAAACAGAGTATTAGTGGGCCAATGATGCTTCATGAAAAGAATAAATAAATAAGTATGAGAAAGAATTACTGTGAAATTATGAGATAAACAGTCTGCTATGATTGTGTCATATGAGTTTATCCAAGTTATTATATCTTGGTCTAAGATTTTGTCAAATAAATTTCCCGTCAAAATGCGACTTATAGTCCAGTGCGACTTATCTGTGTTTTTTTCTACTTTATAATGCATTTTTGGGCTGGTGCGACTTATAGTTCGGAAAATACGGTAATTGTCCTGTTTTTGGCGGAGCTCATTTAACTAAGAACGCCGGTTCGGACCCGTTTTCAGCATCAATACAGACCAAACTGTTCATTCAGGACACAGACATGTGACCTTTGCTCAGTTCTAATTGCTGATCAGCTTTCTTTGGCGTTTATAGTTCTTTAAATAAAAATCTATCAAGATACTACTTTTTCCCCCCTTTTTTTGTTTTGTTTTTAATTGAATGCAGTACGCGTCTATAAGAAAATATAGAAACAAAAGAAAAAAGAAACAAAAACATTTGAATCATTTTTTCCACTTTTGTTTGCATTTGTTTGGACAGGAAAAGACGTCATGATCCTCTAATACTAATCCATCTTTAATGATGTTTTCTGTATAAAAACAGCTCAAGAGTCCAAGGCTCCCAGAAGAGTTTGTGTGTTTGTTTGTTTTTTTACCTTGTTGACAAAGTAAAAGATGGCGTAAATAAGAACGTAGAAGGCGGAGCCGCCTGACACCACGAACGTTCTCCACCACCACCTGTAGTCCTGAGGAGGAGGAGGAGATGAAGAGTTTGTGATCCACGACTGAAATGCTTTCACCCAAACTTCACCCAAACTTCATGTTATTAACAAATCAAGGAAGATTGATTTAAAGTATATTTAGTTTCCGCTTCTCAAGCAAGACATCCAACTTAAAATCCATCTCTGATGAGCATTTTTTTAAATAAATAAATAAAAAAAAGAATAAAAATGTTTTTTTGTTGACATTTTTTAGATATTTTTTCATGGTTAATTAATTAAATTTGGAAAATTAACACAAATTTATAGTGTTTTTATGAACAAGATTAATAGTTGGTAAAAAATAAAGAACTGGGTTCTAGTAGAAGCTGTTCTGTAGTTTTTACAAACTACTCAACAAAGTTCTGTAGTTTGTAAAAAGTAACCACCTTTACTACAGAACAGTTTGCACAAACTACAGAACTAAAACTAGTTAATGTTCTGTTGTTGCACAACTAGTAAAAGTCAGAAGAAATACAGAACAAGTTCTACTAGATCTCTGAACTACAGAACTTGTTCACAATAACTACAATTATTTTTTTAGTTCTATAAAAACAAACTACTAAAAAAGGACATTTTAAAAAATGAATATTTTGGAGCGAACAGGTATGTTTGTGGAATTTGTGTGTGTGTGTGTGTGTGTGTCCCCTTTTGGATTTATATTACTTATAAACCTGGCGGTAATGATTGTAAACATCCACCCTCCTACTGCGCACAGACACTGGAGTTCCCGTCCTGAACATTTACCTCTGCACAGAGCTGGAAATAAACCATGACGATGCTGATCTGAGAGCAGGACACCACCAGGATGATGAAGACCAGGAACAAGAAGCCAAAGAGGTAATAAAACTGGTTCTCCCAGATGGCCTGTGTGTGGAGACGAGCCGTCAGCGCTGAGCAGCAGTGAAAGTCGGGTTCAGAGCCAGCAGCACATCTGTACTCACGCTGAAAATGAAGAAGAGCTCGATGAACATGGCGCCGAACGGTAAGATCCCAGCCATAAGGATTCTGGAGGAGAAGATCAAAGAGGTGGTTAAAGGGACCCCCCCCCAAAAACAACAACATCTGTGGCAGTGATGGAGAGGGGCGTGGCCAACTCACCCCACAAACTTGTTCATGTACCAGCGCTGCTCGGGGACCTGCCGAGGGATCTGATTGGTGCGGACCGGGTTATCGTACGGCTGCTTACGGAAACCAAAATAGTATCCCAGGTAGACCAGAGGCATGGAAATGCCAAACCACATGCAGAGCAAGGCCAGCATGGTGGTGAAGGGGACCTGGGGGGGGAGGGGGGGGGAGGGGGAGTTAGTGTGGTCAAAGAAAAACCAGTCAAACTTTTAGGTTTGTTTTGGTCATTTTTGCTTCATCTGAGAAAGTTTTCCAGAAGCTTCAGCAACTCCCACGACAAACTTCACTCAGCATTTTGAAAGTCTGTCTCGAAAAAGGATGAATGAAACCACGGGCTGGTTCCTGCAGGAACTTCAAATGACCCTATTTGACAGAAGGAACCTTTACACCCATCACCCATGAAGATTCCAGCATGTTCTAGGCTGTGTGCGCCTCAGCTTACGGCTCCAGACGAATGTTCCCCCCAGATGAAGAAGTTCAGGAAGAAGCTGATTCCAAAAACCACGCCGGGGTACAGAGTCGCCGTCTGCAGAAGAAAACCAAAAACGTGGAGACCGAGTGTCTGTGAAGACTGTAGCTCAGGTGTCCAGGAGAGCAAACTCACACAAAAGGCTCCTTTCCTCCACCGATGGCCCTTCAGTGTGCGATACAGTCGACCAGCGAAGTAGCCACCGAAGACTCTAAAGGAGGAAAAGACGCCGCCATCAGAACCCAGAGACGTCAAAACGTCGAGAACCTGAGCGACGGGGAAGCTTCTCACCCCATGAACATGAAGAGGAAGCAAGCTGTGGTCATCAAAGCTCCTCTGCTGGATGGAGACAGCATTCCCAGCATGGCAACAACTGCCACACACAGAGCACAAAACACACCTGCCTCAGCCTTTTGGGGGAAGTATTTCACATTATATTTAAAGAAATGAAAATTCAACATCAAAAAAAGACTTTTTGACACAAATCAGTGGCGCCACAACATCACTTGATCAAATCACTGATTATCTTTCTATTATAAGAGCTGCTCATGAATTAAAAGCAAAACTCACAGATGACGATGAGAAACATGCAGAAGAGCTGGATCCCTGAGCCCAGCAGGGAGCTGAGGATCATGGGATACTGAGGCGGTCTGAAGACGTCCCCGTGGACGTTCTTCCATCCCGACTCCTCCATGGTGTCCTCCTGGTTGAGAAAGGATCAGACGTTTGCATTTTTCACACAAATGTCGGGCGTTCTTCTTCGTCTTACAATGTCGTCTTCCCGGTTATAGTTGGCGATGTCCTTCCTCAGGGTCCTGATGATGATCATGCTGAGAATACCTGAGGAGCGGCGGCATAAGAGGAGACGGTCAGGAGGTCTGGTAGGTTAGAAAACTACACACCAAGTCAGGAATTGTGTTTTATCTTTTGTATTTTGTTGTTGTGGCGTCTTGGAAGTCAAATTCAACACTGCTGGAAAGTCTGTTCTCTTAAATGGTGAGTCTCACCGGAGAGGAAGAACACGACCACCACGGAGTTGACGATGGAGAACCAGTGGATCTGGACGTCGCTCATGGTCAGGTACGTGTCCCAGCGAGACGCCCACTTCACCTCACTCTCCTGCGCACACAACATGTCATCAGCGGCACCAGAGACACTTTGCCAGGTTTTCCAACTCAGAAAACAATCTGTGTCCTGCAAAAACAGGATGAGCAGCTAAATCCTGATGGTACAGAGGAACAGAAAAAAAAAAGGTTAGTTTTACCCGAGAAAGTATGATTCAGTGAAAAAAACAGATTTCTATTTGTATATAGAGCACGGTCATACCTGAAAACACATGCACATTAAAACAAATGAATGCCATACACTATAATAAAAAATACATATGTAAAATGTTTTTATACAAAACAAAGGATTTTAACTGAGAATAGAAACTATTTTTGCCTGTAATATGAATAAAGAAACAAGAATCTGTGGATTTTAAGAGTCTAGTTTGCCTTTTTTGATCAAAATAATTTCAAATTAAAATGAGAAAAAGGCTTTATTGAGGAGCAGAACCTTCAGAAATAATCCTAATCTAAACCTGAGAATCTGTGAGGTACGGTGATTTTTTTCAACCATTTGGTGTCAAATCCAGGTGGGAATAAATTGGAAAAAGTATTTTGAGGCTTATAGTTGCTTATCACTGCTATAAACCTTTTTTCCCGATTTTTGACAGATCTGAGCTGTAATAATTTAAATATATAAACCAAAATTCTAGGGGACTGGGATTTTTTTTCCTGAACAGAAGTGGACGAGTGAGTCTGCTCTGGTTTGTGTGTCAACATGAAAACAAAGTTAGTAAAAAACCTTCTGTGATCCAACCAAACATGTGGACACGACAGCAGCAGAGACACAGACCTCCCAGTGAACAGAATAACTGAAGAGGACTTCGTTCTCTACGTTGGGATCAATCTCCATGGCGTGGGAGTCACTGGCTTCGGGCAAAACACACGTCTTCTCTGTTGCTGAAGCCTTTAAATCTGTGGGGGGAAAAACAAAATGCTTTAATGTTCACAGAAAGTTTGGTGCCGTCTTGATCTTCAACAAAATAAGAAGAAAGCGTGTTTAAAAGAATCAGATATTTGTGTTTAAAAGCTGCTGGTGATACCAACCCTCTGCTTTCACGCTCTGAGGAACCACCTCGAATCGCACCACCCTGTAGTTGTGGACTTCGCCCTCCTCCTGTTTCTCCCTGTGGAAGTACAGGATGAAGGACAAGTGGTTGTGCAGATAAAACTGTGAGGGACAAAAAAAAAAAGAAGAAGAGAGAGACATGTCAGTGCTGTGCTGCAAAGAACTCTTCTCAGGAACGTTTCCATCCTCAACCGTTGTTCTTCCCAAACCTTGTTGTTGTCGACGAAGCCCATCCTGTATCCGTGCTCGAACTGCACGTCTTTCACCGCGTCCTTGCTCTGCTCCTCCCCCCCTGCCTCTCTGTTGGGGTAGAACTCCAACCTCGTGGCCACTGGAAGGTTATCTGCAATACTGAGGCGACACAGCGCAGGGCGCCATGAGAACAGCATGGCGAGCGGCGAGCGTGCGGTCTGAGGAAACTCACAGGTGAACGTAATACTCCTCCTGGATTCGCTCGGCCACCAGCTTACTCTCCTCCAGGCTGAGCTTCTTGCTGCCGCACACCACCTCGCACTTCTTGTCTTTGTTCATTTCCACGCTGTACAGCGTGTTCACAATGCGGTCGCCTCGAAGGACCTCGCCTGCGAAAAGGGAATTTACTGAAGTCAAAACGCACATTTGAGGCAAGAAATACTTAGAACGTCGGTGACGGTGACTTTACAGTCAGTCTTTGAGGTCAGAAGCAGAACGCTGTGGATCAGAAGCAGTATTTGTGCGGGAAAACAAAAACTTTGTGGGTTTTTTTTTAATGCAGATCATCTATTATTTTAAACCATCCTTTAATTTATCTTTAAAGAAAGCAAATTGTTTTTAAAAATTCGGCTTAAATTTAAGTTTTATGCTGAAAATGCATTTCTCTACAGGAGTGTGGATGAAATCCCAATATGGAAGTTTCTGGGCTTTTTTTTTTCATTTCTAAAAAGATTTGTATTAAAAAAACTGAAATTTATACATCTCAATAAAAAAAAAGAAGAAGATTTTTTGATAAAATATTTCAGACATACTGGATTCACATTGTTCTTTGTTGGATAAAATCATCCCGGCCCTCAAAAGATTTCTTATTTACAGAAATACCCCCAACAACGACCAAATATGGCATAGTTGAGTAATACTGTGTGGTATGCACACTGACTTTATCCCAGAACTGAACCGAGAGAGTGTGACATCACCCATAGAAAATGGTTTATTTAAATTCCAACCGGATGAAGTCAATTTATTCGCCATTTTTCTGCAATGTGGACGTCGTCAGCAAGCAGCGATTGGTCCGAGTCAACATTTCTATGGTGAGCACTCCAGCCAATCAGCAGTGAGCTTGTTGGGACACGGGGGGTGGGGGGTCACTCAGTACGGGTCTCACATACAGTCAAAGGAGAAGGCAGGTGTGCAGCAGGACTCTTACCCAGATTCTCTCCTTTGTAAACCACAGAGTCCGGCTTACAGAAAGGCAGGGAGTAATATTCATAAGGAAGCTGGGTCCTAGAGCTAGTCAGTTTCACTGCCTGAAAAACAGAAGGTGAGGAATTGAATGAAGCAGTTGAAAAATGTTACAGTACAAGAAAACAGTGGAATAACAGATTTTCTTCTCTTTTTAGTTGATGATCAATTGCAAATAAATTAAAAATATATATAAAAATGACAAATGTTTGAAATGAAAAAAAAAAAATACAGTTAAAAATCAAACCAGTAGAAGATATTTCCATCTGAGTTGGACAAACTATTTCCTGCTGTAGTTAAAAATGTTCTTCATTGACTTTGCTTCGCGCCCGCTTTAACACAAAGCTCTGAAATATTGCTGCGTTCCTCAGATGCCTTCTTGCCCCGCTGTCATTAGAAGTTGGGAGATCCTTGAACAACCCTGGACTTCTTCTCACCTTTATGTCCACCGGTTCTCCGTCATGGAAATCTCGAGGCGCGACTCCAGGAACGTAGAAGGTCCGGACTAAAGGTGCTAAGGTGAGAAGCGTGAAGGCCCACCACGTCACCTGCAGCAAACACCAGCAATGACTCGGACACAAAGCATGATTCAGTGAATTTGCCTCATTTCTAGACTTGTTCTACACTTCAGCTGCAAACCAAAGGGAGGAAAACTCATTGTATGAGAGACAAACTCCAACATTTATGCAACTGAGAAGAACACAAATGATCAAATGATATTTACATTTAACCGAGCGCCTAAACTCTCCAAAGGAGCAGAGGTTTTAAGAATTAAAGAAAAAAAAGGCAAATGAGCAACCAAATCCATGCTCTAGAGCAGGGGTGGGCAAACTTTGGCCCGCAGGCTGGATCCGGCCCGCCTCCATGTTTAGTCCGGTCCACTGAACAATATCAGAGATCCATGTTTTTTTATTTTTTTATCTGGCCACACGATCAAGCCCTGCATAGAATGTGACATTTTATTCCACCCTTGTGCAGTCTGTGCTCCAACCTGAAACCCTCTAAAATCTCTGTCAAACAGAACAGAAGACAGTCTTTCCTTTCTACGCAGCAGTTCATCTTTCCCGGTTTAGCTCATTCTTTTAGACCGATTATGCTGCTTTTTTTAAACAGCATAATACCGTATCTCCTGTTCTGTGTCCTGATTGGCTGGAGACCTTGTCAATCAATCTCCTCCGTGCCGTGTCTCCTGTACAGAAACGTGGAGTTCTTCAGATGTACAGAAATCTGTGAGCGTTATCAAATCTTTGTTTTCATTCTAAGATCCTGGACCTAATTTCTATGAAGGTTAGAGAATTTAAACAAGAGAAAAGGGTGAAAATGTTCATGTCTGTCTGAGGAAAGTGTATAAAGTGTGCAGTGAGGAGTTTTACTGCCATAAACATCTGTAATCATTCTCTGTGGATTTGACTGATCACTAATATTTTTGGAACGTAACTCCTGCAATAAACGATGGAACTGGTGAAAAGGTAACGCTGATATATGCGCAGCTGCAGCAGAAAACAGAGAAATCTGCTTTTATTTTCATTATAACTGGATGAGACTCAGACGTGCAGGACACAGCAAAGCTGTTCGGTTTTAGCGCAAACTGTGAGACGTGTGAGGGGCTGCAGCCCTCAAAGTCTCAGCGGGGAAAATGACGGGTGAGGATCCACTATTTATTGGTTTTTCTTTTTAATGTATCAGCAAATTTTTCCTGACTTTTGTCTTTGAAAATCACAGTTATTTGGTCTTTTTTTCATAGTGTTATTTATCATATTAAAAGGATCATGAATTAACAAAACTTTATGATAGGACTTTACAATAAAAGAAAGAAAATAAGTTTAAAGAGAAAGACTTATTGTGACGCTCATAAGAAAAGGTTTGGGGACTCCTCCGCTTTAGCATCCGTGTGGAGTTGGAAGATTTGTTGGTTTTTTTTTATTGTTCCGATCATTCAAACCCCACACGAACGCAGCATTTCTCTAAGTTTTACACGAGGTACATCAAGCCGTTGGTGCAATTGGCTCTAAAATGTAAACAATTTTTTTTTTAACCTAAAAACTCTAAAATGCTCCGTTTTAAAATACAATTTTCAATCCAAATGTTTTCATCCAGATTCCATGTTATTTCTTTCTCACTCCACGCATCTGCTCCCGGTCCGGTCCTTACATGCTCCAATTTAAGAACCCTATGTGGCCCTGCGGGTCAAAATAATTGCCCACCCCTGATCTAGAGGGAGGGTTCACTCCCCGATGTGGAATCGTCTGCTTCAGCAGAACCTGCAGCGTGAACAGGCCAAGAAGCAAAACGTTATCAGCTATGCACTCTGAGTCTAGAAAAGGTTGGGTTCAAATCTAGTTGGGGTCAAGCCTGAGCCTGTAGAGGGGGTCCAACATGCCGGACGTTTAGCACAAGCAGTGGACCGCTGAACAAAAACACATTACTGTAGAGAACTTGCCATTCATCAACAACAAAACAAAAATACTACTACAAATTTTCAAACTTCTACATAGGAGGCGGGTATCTGACATAAAAGGGCTCCATCCAATTGGTCAAATGTGTGAAAGGCTGCAACTCATTCGTTAAACACGTCAAGCTGCCATGAGAGTGTTTTGTTTTAGGATGTATTAACATCGTTTGTCACCATTTACATCGTCATTACACGCCCAGAAAAGGCAGATGTTGTGATGATGAAGCATTTTAGATTTATTGTGCAGGCCTAGAACGTTTACATTATTTCTGTTTTGTTTTATTTAGAAAATACCCGTTTTGTGATGGTTGTGTCATTTTATTTTGTTGTATCTATACGCCATAATTTAAAGGTCAGACGAGGCTGAATTGTGTTCTTAAGCCTCCACTTTATCGGTTAGGGGTTTTTAAAGGGAAAATACATAAATACAAAATATCTACTGTAACAATAAAAAACCTGTTTAAATCGGATGCAGATATTTTACAGAGGGTGAACATGAATGTTCTCCTTCAAAAAGTTAAGAGAAATCAGAAACTTAATAAATAAATAATAAAAAACAGGGGCCAGATTCAGCTTTGTACAGGCCGATCCCTGAATTTAATGCAGCAGTCAGTCTAAAAAAAGATTAGAGACCACCGTTTCCACCGCTAAGAGTCAAAATGAGGGAGTTAAACCAGCAACTGCTTCCAACAGCTGTCGCAGCGCTCCACTTCCTACCTAAAAACAGAAATGAAATCTGTGAAAAAATGACCAAAAAGAGAAACAAAGTGTTTTGTTCAGTAACAAAAACATGACGTATTGGAAAGAAATGGTGTTTTGCTCTGGAATAAGGTTTAAGATGAAAGTTTCTGCTCTGTGTGAAGTTTAAGCAGTGATCATCCTCATAACACGGACAGTTTCAGCCCTCAGCTGTAATCAAACCTTGAAGAGTCACTAATCAACAGTGGAGGTCTTCTGTGATGTTCCTTAATCTCCTGTTTTAAAAAAACAATTCTAAAATGATCAGCATTGATTCTCAGTGATCAGAGACACTAAGTTTGTTTTTATTCTTTTTTTTAATCAGAAATCACACATAGACATTTTTAGAAAATAAAGGACCATAAGAAAAAAACTGAATTATTTTTGTCTATATCACAAAATATAAGTGCATGTCCAAATTTAAAATATTTGAACAAGTGCAACCCTTTTAATTAAAGAAACGTGTGCTGTTGTAACTGTGGAGCATTTTTCAATCATCTATTAATTAAGAATGTCTAAATGCATTTTTCCCCAGACGTTTTCTGACTTTATAACATACTAAAAAAGAAAAGAAAAAAAAAGGAAAAAGGAAATATTGTAAAAAAAAAATTAAAAATTAAACAGAACCAAAGTGTAAAGAGCTGCCCCCTTCATGACAAAACAGAAATATGAAAAGCACATCGGCAGATTTAAAACCTTGAAGTTTTTGAACAATCGTCCCTTTTTCTCACTGAAGATAAACACTGGGAGGCATTTCAGTAAGTAAAAAAGCACAGATTCTGTCTTTATTCTGTCCTTTTTTTGTCTTTTTCTTTTTAAATCAGTCTGCGAAACGGTTACGTTCAGATTCAAACAAAGGAGTTGAATAAAGTTGATTAACATGAAATCAAAGTTAACATGAAAACAGCTGTTCTGAGCTCAGGAGTTTAGTCTGTTAAACATGACATGAATTACAGCAGAAGAGAAAGAAAATATAAATTATGGAGCATTTTATGGTTTATAGTTGAAAAATGTTGTTTTTGTATTTATTAACCAGCCTTTCACACCACAAGATTAACATTTACCATCAACATCTAACGCTTACATCCTGTACTTATTTATTAAATATATCTGCTCAATGAAGGATTTTAAATCTATTCAAATTTATTTAAAAAGCACTTTTCATACAACAGCAGCGCAAAGGGCTTGTATGACATAAAATTAAATCGTAAAACAAACAAACGCTCAACCCTCTCGGCCCCCCACACCCAACATAATTGAAAAATGTTAAACGAATGAAATTAAAAAATGAAAAAAGTAAAAAAAAAAAAAAATAAATAAATAAAAACCAATGTATAAAATCCAGAAGGTTTAGAAAATTCACATACAACAGTTTTTAAATAGTGTTATTTTGACGAATTTTCTCTCCTGCATGGATTTCCCGTTTGGTTTATTATTTTATTGGGATTCTCGAGTCACAAAACTAAAGAAATGTATTTAAAACCCTTTTAGAATAAACTTTAGATTTTCTTTCGGTCTACAATGTAGTTGTTTTATCTTTAAGCAGCTTCACTTCCGCTCATGCGACTTCAGGAGAAACTGAACTTACATTTCAAAGAACTGTCAAGCAAAGTTCATTCATTTGATGTTTAGCGAGGTCACATGTTCTTACGCAGCTTAACAGGCAGAAAAGGAGAGAGGCAGATTATTTTTATCACATTGTTGGCTCAACAATCCTAAAAAACCGGGACGCCAAATATGTAAAGAACCTTAAGGGTGTGAGCGTCACATCAGCTTATTCACACATGAGAGCTGCACTAAAACATCTTTAATCCCGCTTCATTTGTCTCAGAACAGGTAAAACAGGAGCATCGCTCCCAACAGGGCAGAATCAGCCTCCGTGTTCTGTCCAACAGAGATGTTTGACTTTTAAAGCTTGTTAATGCGCACACAAAGGCCTTTATGTATTCATGGTTTCTTGAAGCAGGTTGTATGAAACGAATGGAGGAACAATCAGTTTCTCGTTTTGCCAACGGCTCAACATTTTTGACAAGTTTGAATAAAGATATGGATCAACTTAAAATGTAAAAAGAAAAACCAAAAAAAAACTGTTTTTACAAAACAAGTTTGCCAACTTAGCAACACACTACATGCTCCAGGAAACATGACACAGTAGAGAATACCTTATAAATAACCAAACAAAATAAGAAAACCTGTAGTCTTACTGAAAGGATCACATGTTAAGGTTTGAATTTACTCATTCATTCATTCAGGAAAAATTAGGAAATCACAGAAAACAATCAGGAGAAAGTAAAAGAAAACAGCCTAATCTTAAACGAATGGATTACATTTAAAGGTAAAATGGGGCAAAAGATAATTTAACATCATGAAACCATAATCAACCGATTAGAAATCAAGGCTAAAGCCAGTTTCCTGCCTTTCAAACCTAAAGATTATTTCATTATGTTTACATATTATTTCCATATCTCAGCATGAGAGCTTAAAAATAACGTGGAGAAAAGGGAAGTTAGAAATCAGGACAGAACTTTTGCATCATAACTACAAAGACCATAAGACGAAGCGACAAAATAAAGGCTTTTATTCGGGATTTTGTTATTTGTAAAAAAACGCCTCAGCTATTATCACTCTCTGTGTTTGAACAACGACAAAACCCAAACCAACGACAACCTGACAAGGCCCCCAAACTCTCCTGGCTGAACAACAAATAACAATTTGAGGACATAGACTTTGACTCTTTATTTAGATTATGTCGACATAGATTTGTAATCGACACAAACATAATGAAGAGTATGAAGGGCCACAGTTCAGGCTAACCATCGCTAGCATGCTAACTCCGGTAGCCGGATCGCCAAAACAACAACAAACTCCCGTAAAGACAACTAAACATCCGGACGCCTTCTCCCGATTGAGTTTGTTAACTCCACCAGCATGACAGCGCGTTGTCTTGCTTTGGTTTGAAAGGAAATAGGGAGAAAGTTGAAGAAACGCTTCTCTGTTCCACTTACCATCGCAGCGGCCGCCATCTTGAATACGTGTCATTAGTGACGTTGCGGAAGTGGCAAATGTTTTAAAAACGGCGTCAATTTATTAAAAATAAAAAAGAAGAAAAAAACTATGACTTTAAAGTAACAGACTTAAAACATTTATTTTCTCTACAGAAAAATAAAAAAAATGAGAAATCGGAAAATATTATAAAACAAACAAACAATTAGACTAATTTTTAGAACCTTCGGATTTTGTATTTAGATATGCGCTAGATCCCTATTTATTTTGTTTTTCTCAATTGGTTTATATTATATTGTGTATTTCTTTATAAGATAGTCTTCCACGTGTTTTTTGTTTGTTTGGTTTGCTTGAGGAAAACAGTTATACAAGTTCTTATAATATTGCCCTTAAATGTTTTCAACTATTTCTCAATATTAAGTTGTCAATAAAGATTTTTTTCAAACGAAAAAACGCTGTAATTTACTAGTGTATAATAAAACATTTTTTTAAATACATAATATGTCTACTAAATGTTTATTGTAAAGTATATTTAGTGATATTTTTTTGTTGTAAATTTTACTGTAAAGTCATGGTTTGCTAAAAATTTGGGAGTAATAAGATATGTTTTTTTATTTATATTTTATTTCACCTTTATTTGACCAGGATGAAAAACTCATTGAGATTAAAAATCTCTTTTGCAAGAGCGTCCTGGCCAAGAGGCAGCAGCACAACAATAACACATAACCCTTAAACCCTTATATACACTCACACTCAATCATAAAAGACAGTTTTAAATAAAGCATTTACAGTTTGAAAGCTTTGTCTCACGTTCATTTAAAAGTTTTTTAAAAGAGCCCAGGGAGATCAAATCTTTCAATTTAAACTCTTCCTGGAGTTCATTCCAAAACTGTGCCGCAGCAAATCTAAAAGCCCTTTTTTCCCATCTCTGTGCGCACTCTGGGCAGGAGCATGTCCTCTGACCGCAGGCTGTAGCTGCTGCTGCTCTTCAGTTCTATGAGCTGCCGGAGATAAGACGGTACCAACCCAAGAATGCATTTATAAATTAAAAGGTACCAATGTTTCAGTCTGCGCTGGGATAAGGAGGGCCAACCTACCCGAGCATACAGAAGACAGTGATGGGTTAGTGACCTCATGTTTGTTATAAAACGCAGTGCACCATGAAAAACAAAAGCATCAGCAGAAGCATTCATATAAATCACATCACCAAAATCAAGGACAGACATAAAAGTGAGAGTGACAAGTTTCTTACGGGCTTCAAATGATAAACATGATTTGATTCTGAAATAAAAGTGTAATTTTAGTTTCAGCCTATGAGCCAGTTTCTGAATATGTGGTTTAAAAGTTAGACAGTCATCAATTAAAATACCAAGGTATTTGTATTCTGTGACCAGTTCAATTAAATGTCCTTCTTTTGTAGTAATTGGGAGCAGGTTTTGGAGTTTGGCTTTACTTTTAGAGAATAGCATGTATTTAGTCTTATTAGAGTTTAAAAAAGTTTTAAATGATAAAAGGTTTTCTGCAGATGATTAAAAGCTGATTGGAGCTTTGATATGGCAAGGTCAACTGAAAGTGCTGAAGTGTACAAGATGGTATCATCAGCATATAAGTGCAGGTTATCGATGATACCTTTGTTGTTGTATAGTTACTTGATTTATTTTGGGAGGAATTGATTCTTTTAACTTACTTTAACAATATTATTTTAATTGTCACTGGTCTGTGTGGCCTACAGACAGTTTAAAGCTTTTGAAGAAAACTGTTCAAATGAAAACACCTTTTGATTTTATAGACAAAAATAAAAATCTAGAAAAATAGGGCAATTGCAGAAAATGACGGGAAGAGTTGGAAAGAATGTGAGGTTTTAAATGGAGTTACTAAAGGTAATCCTAATTGATACTTGTAGTGAGACAATAACTGTTATTATACGTAACAATTTATTGTTTTACACTAATTCCTACACTCTTTTCAGCATCGTAAGGCTTTCTTTTAGCAACTACCGTCACTAATGCGCTTTAGTATTTTGCATTTTCTTTAGATAAATAAATGTATTTTAAAACCTATCACCTTCAGGCACTGTAATAATTTCTGATTAACATGATTATTCTTTAAAAAAAAAGGGGGAAATAAAATATATGTACATAAAATATATAAATGGAGAAGACATTAAAAGGTTACAGTGTTAATAAACCATTTCATGTTTTACCATGGTATGAACTGTACTCTCCACTCTTGCAGTAAATTACCCTTATAGCACAATAAACTGTGTACCCTCTGAATTATGCTTGATTATATTATATTTTGAAACATTTTTATCTTTATTTTATTTTCATTGGACAAAGAAAATGCAAATTTCTTGTTATTTTTTGAGCTTGAGACACCTTACCCTGAAACATTCCTGTTCTTAAATAATAATGTTTTTCTTTGCATCCTATAGAGAGCGCCACAGCAAATAATCCTCCTCCATCCCTCTTCCTCTTCCTTCTCGCTCACCAAATATCCTCACATTCCCCCCCTCTGCATTGACGAACCTCCACTTTCATTCTAGGCCTCCTTCCTGGTAGGTTAAACTTCAGCATATTTTTCCTGTCATCATCACTATTCATCCTGTCAATGTTTTCAAAACATCTCAATTTGTTTTCCCTGCATTCATTTCCAGAACATCTTCCACAATCTGTTCCTCTGATGGATTCCTGGTCACTCCCAAAGAGAACCTCAACATCTTCACCTGTCCTGCCTCCAGCTCTGTCTCTTTGCAAGGATACATGAGGGAGAGCTGTCTCCATAGAGACTGTGGCTGCTCCCACTACAGTCTTCTACACCTTTCCTTTCACTCTGTTTGTCACACATCACACCTGAAACATCCCTCCACCCTTTCCATCCTGCTTTCACCTGCCTCTTCACCTCACTGTTCCTCTGAGCTGTTAACCCTAAGAACCTTATGTCATCCACTTAGTTCACCTCTGCTCCCTGTAACCTCACCATTCCTCTTGAGTTCCTCTCATTAACATTCATATATGCTCTTGTTACAGCTGAAATCCCTTCCCCGCCTTTACGGAGTAAACCTCCACCTCTCCAGCTCTTCCTCCACCTGCTCCCTGTTCTCACTACAAATCAGTGTCATCTGTAAATATCCTGGTCCATAGAGATTCCTGTCCGACCTCATCTGTCATTCTGTCCATCACAACTAAAATCCAGAGGGTGATCCTTGGTGCAGTTTCACCTCTGCATTGAACTCCTCTGTCTCAGCACTGTCCTCCAGCTCTCACATGTCCTGAAGATCTCCAACGTTCTCCTCTGTCACTCCAGATTTCCTTGTCCAAACCACAGCTCCCCTCTCTGTTTCATAACATTTCTATAGCTCTACAAAGATGCAAAGCTGCTCCTTCTGACCCTAACTGTTCTTCTGCAGATGCATCCTTAACCCTTGTTCTATCCTATGACCCCACCCTTGCATTGACGTGTTCTCCCTACCATGACAAAGGTGGATAAAGGTGGAAAGATTTCATGTAATCCATGGACACCAGTGAAGATCACAAATCATTGAAGAAAAGAGGTTCAGAGCACTGTCTAGTGGGTCTAGATGACCCAACTCCCAATGTTAAAGTGCCTAGGATAGCACAAGGGTCAAAGCAAATATTGCATCTTTGGTTCTTCTTCTTTGCAAACTGTTGCTCACCATACCCCAAATGTTCCCTTCTAACCTCAGCTAAGTTTCCACTACTCTTCCCAATAGCTTCATTACGAACTTTTAAGAATTAACACAATTCCAACAATAAATTAAAACAAACTAATAACACATTTGCTTTTTAAAAACTATTTATTTTAACATTTCAGGTGCAGATGCTGCAAAAAGATTAATATTGGTAGAGAGAATGAACAAAAAAATAAACATATTCCTATGATTATATACAGATCTTTGCAAATTCTTTCAATCATAATAATTTAGGAAAAGCACAAATGTCTTAGATCTTTGCTTCACAGATTTTGATAAATAGTAGGTCAATTTATGCCAGCACAAAATCATTTCTATTGCATGCTCATAGCTTCCCTTTAAATTTCTCTGATTTTTTGTCACCAAACATAGTTTAAATGTGCAAAGACCATTATGAATATTCAAACAACATATGAGAAAGACACAGATGCTGCAGCAAAGGAAAAAGCAGCCATCTCTAGTCATTCACACGCACCCTTTAACACAAAGATATAAAAAGCTCTTGGGAATAAAATGCTGCTCCAGTCACCATATTATTGAAATAAGTACGGTACCTCTCCAACTTGTCACATTTATGCATCTTTTAAAAATAAGTTACACAGCAATAAAAATATATTTTTTTATTGAAAAACACTAAACTTCAGCAAGACTTTGTGAACAGATCATACACAGGGTTTTATGGCTACTGTGTTATCTCCAATTTAAGAAGGCACTGTGAAGAAATAAGCTCAGTTTGATATATAAAAAAAAGGTTTGCAGACAGAAAAAACAGCCTTTCTGTAAAGAAAGAAGACTTTCTATCCATATGATATGAGCCTTCAAACTATTCTATGTTTGAAAAAGCAGTTTTTACTTTGCAGTGTTGGAATTTTAAGGGCATTTCAGATGGGACAAGAAAATGAGTTTCTGACTTGCAACACTCATTTTATTTATTACATTATAAAATACATCTTTTACACTAAGAGAGCCACTTTTGAAAACCAAAATGCTGTTTGTATATTGCAGTTTTCTTCTAACAGACGACGCTACATTTTGATTTATTATGCGTCTAGACAGATCGGAGCTTTGCACGGTTGCTATGCGGACATTTTATGTTCCAACGATGCGTTCCTGTTATTGGTGAAATTGAACTAAACTGTAACAGGAAAAATAAATCTATTATAAGTGAAAAACTGATGTTTAACAAGCCTCCAAAAAGTAGATGATATAGCAAGACAATGCTTTTTCTGTTGAAATAGAGGTGCACGAGGTTTAAATATGCAAATTAGCCTGCAGCTAAAAAAGTGAGCTGTTGTTTTTTTTTTAAAGCCGATGCATTGGAATAAATGACAGGAATTATAAGCCCATTCCCAATTATTTGAAACAAGGCATTATAAAATTCTTTCAAGATAACATATTTACATTAAGCTGCTTCGGAAAATATCAAACAACCCAAACTGCTAAAAGCGGTCGGAAAAACTGGGTTTTTCAAAGCCGGATTTAACTGGGGAAAAAAGGAAGTGGAGGAGGGATTTCCAAACCTTACAAGAAGAGGTAATGATCTCCACTGACCAAAGAATCTACATTGATCACTCAGATTTTCATCACTGGTAAACAACAAAAGGTTAAAACAATTGCAGTAACACCAGTGAAGATTTCATATTTGTGACAGTCTTCTTATAGTACCTTCAAACCAAACACAATTGACGCGTCAATTTTCCATCCATGGCCTCTCTTTCGATGTGAAACGAATTTGCTGCTCAACGCTTGTCCAAAATTAAGTTAATAAACCGCCACATGTGGGAGGAGCTACTGTCAAAAAAGTAGTTTGAACTCTGGAAATATTGCACGTCAGAATTTTTGCTGCAACGTGCTGCCACCAGACCGCTGCAACCAACACTCAAAATGCAACGCAGGACCTCTGATGGCGTCTCTACAATAACTTAACATTGAAACTGGCCGTGTAAATGGTATTCGCCTGTAACAGCTCTACAACGCCAAATAAAAGTTGATTTCTTCGCTGATGATCTAACTTTTTTCAGACAAGTGGTTTACCCCCCCACAAAATAGTTTTGATGATAAAATTAACTTATTTTAAGTCTAAAAGCATGAAATTTTAGTTATCGCTTATTCCTGGATGTATGGAATATGACTGAGCTACGTCGTAATAAGACTCTTTTTTTTGAGTATGAAAAGACAAAGAAGGATAAATGAAAAGGCTCAGTGGGTATGTAATACGTACAGAACACATAAGAAACAAATGTAATGCGACTCAAGGCTGCTGCTGATACTGGCTCTCAGTGGCTGTGAAGAAATCTTCCAGAATGCTCTGCAGGTAGTCAAAGGTGGGGCGCTCCTCTGCTTTATTCTTCCAGCAATCCAACATTATGTCATAGAGTTCGGTAGGACAGCTCTCCAAGCGCTGCATTCGGTAGCCTTTCTCCAGGGAGCGGATCACTTCTGGGTTGGTCATCCCTGGAGACCAGCAGAAACATAGCTGAATTTTCTCACCATCTTCTGGGCTTAAGCATCACAGCTGCTGTTTATGTCTAAATATTTCAGGAGCTTGAAGAGCCACAGTGTAGACTTAAAATGTTCTGCATTCTTACCAGGGTATGGAGTGCGTCCATAGCTGATGATCTCCGTCAGCAGAATACCGAAAGACCAGACATCAGATTTAATAGTGAAAGACCCGTAGTTAATGGCTTCTGGTGCTGTCCATTTGATGGGGAATTTGGCTCCTAGTTATAGAAGTAGATTGAATAGACACATGATATTTTTAGTTGTTGTCAGTTTTACTGTGTTTTTGACACTCAGTATAATTTCACATTTCCATGAGACCACGACTATTTGAAATGTATCTGTTGCCCTTCATTAAATATAGGAAAACTTATGTAACAGATGTGAAAAAAAGCATGTTGTAGAATTAAATGAAACCTAAAAAAGCGAGGTAATAATTTACTAAGTTAGAAGTTATTTCATTATGTTATGTTATGGAGGGGGGTTGAGGGAGTACCCAGGCGCAGAGAGGAGGAGGCGGGAAGTTCCAGGAAACAGGATCTTTAATAACTAAAACTAAACTAAACAAAACAAAATACCACCGCAGCAGGCAGGCAAACTCGAAACTCGAAATACAAGACACAAAAACTAGGGGACAGCAAAACTATGGATCAGCACAGGAGGAAGGGAAAGACAGGACTTAAATACATCCAGACAAATGAGACACAGGTGGAAACAATGAGGGCAGATGGGGACCAAAAGTAAAACTCGAAAACACAACACAACAAAACACAGGAACGTTTCAAAATAAAACAGGAAATGAATTCAAAACATGACAGAACAAAACGAGAACCAAAACATAAAAGCAAAGAAACTAAAACCATAACACATTAATTGCAATGTAGTGCTGCCGTATGTTCAAAAACCACCATTAATGGAGCAAATCTAATGTATATTTTATAGGAAAGGAGTTCTAAACATTGAAAGAAAAATGTTGAAAAAAATGTTTGTGAATAAAAACATTAAGGCTGTAAAATGCACTTAAAAACTAAAAATAGATGATAGGAAAAAAGCAAGTTCACTCCACATGTGATGACTGCAGACTCTAAAACAATTAATTTCAATTTTCCCCTGCTTGACATCTACATAAAGCATCTCATTATGAATTTAACTTATTCCCACTACCACTAAAGAGCTGTCAATCAAGTGATGTTTCTAAAAAGCTCATCTATGCTAGTTGCTTGTATCAAAAATGTGTTGGCATTACAGATATTAGAGTTATCCCATTAAAAACACAACAAAGTTACTAGTTTTTAATAGAAACATTTTCAGCTCTTGCATGTTGTTGCTTGAACACATACATCTGAGTCCTTATGGGTGACATTTGAAAAGGATTCATACCTTCTCGAGCTGTGTACTCGTTATCCTCAATGATACGAGCTAATCCAAAGTCTGCAATCTTGCAAACTAAAGCCTTGTTGACCAGAATGTTGGCTGCTCGCAGGTCTCTGTGAATGTAGTTATTCTGCTCAATGTAAGCCATTCCCTCTGCAATCTAAAGACAAACAAGAAATCAGATTAGCTTTATAGTTTAGTTTTGTGTTCCTTGTCTGTTTAAAACCTGAAAATGAATTTATTAAACATGGCAGAAAGTTTGAACGTTGACTGATTTGCAAGATATTACCCTAAAATAATAAGCAATAACTAATAAAATAAAAATGTAGTTAACACTGTATCTGCTACTGGTGTGATTAACTTAAATCTAAATAAATTTGTTTAAATGTGTTACAAAAATATGACAACCTGTGGAAAAAGAGTAATACATTAAAGCTCTGTAATAACACTGTCAAACACTAGAAGGCAATGTAACCAGCTCAGTGGCCTTGCGGTAGAGTGTCTGCCCTGACATTGGAATGTTGTGACTTCAATTCTACTACCAAGTCATACCAAAGGCTCTAAAAATGGGACCCTCGGCTTGACAGCATTATGCGTTGGATGGGGGGGGTTAAGACACCCAGTAGTTCCCGACCTCAGCAATGGGGCTAATGGGACTTTATGAGTAGTTTATTAAAACAACAAAAAAATTGTATAGTCTTCCATCCAGGTGACTTCATCAAAGTGGTGGGTAAAAGAGAAGTCCATGTTGGTTTATCTTTGCAAATATTCTAAAATTTTAGAAAAGAGGAAATAAGACCAGCTGAATGCTATTTAAGAAGAAAAAACTTTGCTAAATTTAAAGTTCTATAAATGCCAACATTTTTGGGTAATTTTAAGAATGATTTAATGAAGACGTCTGTATTGGATTATGGCTAGTTTGACATTTTCCATTGTCATAGTGATCTTCTGCAAATAAACGGGTTTCATCGTATGACCTAACCAGTTCATTCCATTTTTCTATGGACCTAAATCCAACAGGGGCCCCAAAATAGTACGGTTTGGTCTGTCTTACTGGAAACACTCAAAATACCAGACCGTACTGCTCAGTGGAAACAAGGCTATTGAGTCCCCTTTTTAGTCTTCGGTACGAATCAAAGGTGGATTTGAATTCACAACATTCTAGTCTAGTATGAAAAGTTCAAAAAGACCAAAGGACAAGAACTCAAGGACACAACTAAAGAATTAGCATTTACTTTTTCTCAAATGAAAGAAAACGACATAAAGAAAATAAAAATCATGGCTATACCTAAGACTTGTTTTCAATGCAAATCTAACTTTTAGTGAAGGCTTCTCACCTGAGCAGAGAAGTCGATGAGCTTTGGAAGCTGAACACGGTTCCCTTCATCACTTTTCAAGAAGTCCAGCAGACTGCCTGTAAGCACACAAACATACACACACAGACACAGATTACACCCGCTACTGAGATCCATTATTCCATTCTGTCTTTGGTTTTGTTGTCTTATTTAGGTTAGATTCAACTGGACAGGCATTCATTTTTTGGTTTTCTGTTTTTTTTTAGGAGTGAGAACTTAAGTACTGGAATATGTTTTAAAAATGCAAGCAAGTTACCTAAAACAACCCCTCTTTTAGTATAAGGATGCAATAGATAACTACAGTATAAGTATAGTATATGTGAAAGTGCCAAACCACTTGCAAACTGTTATTCGAAAAGAAGAACTTTAAACTTGTGTCACCAAAGTGTCCATCACCTCTGATACACATATACAAAACTCCATCAAGTGTTTTAAGTTCTGTCACAAGGACATTTTGCCAGTTTTTTTTACAGATATTATTAAAGAAAAGTGAATGAATGAATTAAAGACATATTGAAAATACTGTATTTTTTTTTCAATAGATCCACTCTGAAATAAATCATGGTAAAATCATATTATGAAATTGTAATTATTTTTAACTATTCAAACTAAACACTAGGGGGCAATAATCAGTTTGTTACATTTTTGGTCCCCCACACTGCGAAGTGTATCCTGGGGTCTCAGACCCCACAACTGAACAAAAACAAAAACACAAACACACTTGTACACACTGTACCTTTTTCCATGAATTCAGTGATGATGTAGATGGGCTCCTCCTTTGTGACCACGGCGTTAAGTCGAACCAGTTTATCGTGCTGCAGTCTCTTCATCAGATTGGCCTCCATCATGAAGGCTTCCACGGACATGCTGCCAGGCTTCATGGTTTTCACTGCTACCTTGGTGTGCTTATTATAAGTGGCTTAAAATCGAACAAATGTTTACAGTTAGAAGAGCCATTTCTATAATCATTACTCTGGTGTAGACTCTGCATTGCTGGTTTTAAAGCACACAAGTCTCACCCATCCAGACTTCTCCAAACTGTCCAGCACCAAGCTTTTTCTCCAGTTTAAGTGATGATCGTGGGATTTCCCATGCATCTTTCTCCCAGGGCTTCTCAGGTTTGGGGCTCAGACATGGGGAGGTCAGGGACTGACAGAGGCCATCTCCTTGCTCTGTTTACATAAAAAAAAAAAAGTAAATATTATTTTATCAGCATAAATGTCATAAAAATCAGCAACAATTCAGTGGTAAGTTGGTAATTTCAAATAAACAATTATCCATTTCATAGCCTTAACAGCGAGGGGTTTAGATGCACACCTCAACTGTAAACCGTATATTAGGCAACTATCTTTATTTTTCAAGGTTGCTTTATTACTATTATTGCTCTGACTTACTATTTACAGTGGGGAAAAAATGTATTTAGTCAGCTACCAATTGTACAAATTCTTCTACTTAAAAAGATGAGAGAGGGGTGTAATTTTCATTACTATGACAAAAAATAAGATGTAAAATCCAGAAAATCACATTTTTAAAGAATTTATTCATAAATTGTGGTGGAAAATGTATATTGAAATTGAATATATGAAATTAAACTTTTACCCAAAGTTTTACCCAAATTGTGGTAAAGAGCTGATGGAACAATCACTGAACGTTTGCAGTGGCTGTGGTCAGAAGCTTAAAGAAATATCCTGTCAGTAGATATAACAATGACAAATAAATGACAAACGTCATCCAATCATCCTAACTTTTTCTTCTTTTTTAGTTTTGTTTCATTTTTTACACTATATTTTGATTTCTGGAAGTTACTTTTGTTTCCTAAAACAATTTTTTTGTTTTGTTTCTTTGCTTAAATTTATCATTTTTTTTAATTAATTTTTGGTTTCTAGAATTTTGTTTTGATTTCTAAGATGTAAATTTTTTAAATATTTATTTCGCCTTTTTAATTGTCGCTGTGATCTTTAATATGTTTTTGTGTTGAGTGATTTGTTATCTGATTTGGAGTTCAGGGCCACCATACAGGCTTCTTCTAAATGGTAAACAAATAGGATAAAGCACATATTACCGACTGTTACCAACTTTTTAATTATTTTTATCATAGCTTAATGTTTCTGACTTTGCCATCAGGGAGCGTTTCTGTATCAAGCACGTTTCTCATGGCTGTCCTAACCAGCTACACTCAATCATTATAGCATGAAATTACAAAATAACTTAAAAGTCCTTATTATTTTTATCATTATTTATAGGGTTAATTAAATTAAGGAGAATAGTCTGACACAAAAGAGAAATAAAAACAAAGAAGACATATTTGATTATCACTTACTTTTGTAATGGCTGACCAGTTCTTGCAGGGTTCTAAATGTGATGCGGGGTGAGATGTAGAACCCTCCATTGTCCAGCGTTCTGATCTTATAATGTTTAACTGTGTCACCGGCTTGGGGATCGTGGTCTCTCACTGAAAGGGAGTAGCTTCCTGTGGTTCCAGAGACAGATAGGAGTTTTTTTTAGGTGATATTCTTTTGTGTACAGAGCGACTAACATGAACATATCACAACTGGACAGGCATTCTATTTCTACATATCCTCTATCCAAATGGCTAAAACCGTTAAATCTCTGTCTTTAGAGACTGGTTCGGTGGATGATATAAATTTCCAAAAGAGAACAGCCATAATTCATACTCTCTAATTGACTATTTTTTTACCCATAAAGCTGAAATACATAGAATTGACAAAAAAACAGTAATGCCAATCATAATCTCAGATCACGCCCCTATTGTGCTCAAGTGGGATATAGGCATTACACCAACCTATAGGCAGTGGAGACTGAATGCACCTTTTTGATGATAAAGACTTCATTACTGTCATTAAAACAGAACTAAGAAATTACTTAGATATTAACAAATCACTGAAAACATCCCACGTCATACGGTGGGACTCTGCAGAGGCCTATTTGAGAGGTTGCATAATTTCTTATGCAACAGCAAAAAAAAGGACAAAAGTTGGCTAAACAGCAGCAATTAGAGAAAAGAATCAGAGTTGGAACACAGACATGAGCACGGTGCAGAGCCAAACCTCCTGACTGACTTGAGTACTACTCATAGAAAATATTGCAAGAACTGTTATTAGAGAAGATTGAAGGAAACCTTTGCCAAACAACGATATTATGAATATGGAAATAGAGCAAACAGGCTCTTAGCTTTTAGACTTAGGAAACAACAATCATCAAATATTGTTCAGAAGCTAAAACTTTGTAACAAAAACAAAGGAAAAAGTGGATACATTTGCAAAGTTCCATTAAAGATCTTTACCACTCCAAGGAGTCAAGGGAGAGGGGGGACTCAACCTCACTCACTTGAAATACTACTTTTGGGCTGCACAACTGAAACCAATAATCTCATGGATGAAAAGTGACACCCAAGCACGATGGCTGACTATTGAACAAACAATGTGCTCAGAACCACTGTACACACTTGTATTTGTAGAAATGTGTCTTCTACAAATACAAGTGTGTGTACAAACTTCTATTTGTAGAAGTGTGTGTACACATGTAGATACCTGAGTTTCATTGTGGACTAAAAACACTCTTAGTATTTGGAAAAAAGTTAGAACATCGTTTAAGCTACCCAAAAAAACTTTCTGCTGTTTCATGCATAGGACATAATAAATCCCTCACACCTATTTCTTTAGATAAGGGCTTCACAAAATATTCAAACCAGGGACTTTTACATATCCATTACTTAATTGATTTTGGGTATCTCCTCTCTGACTTCTTCAGGTACCTGCAGATGCGGGGCCTTTCTGACCGCTCACAAAGAGTGGAACAAAGTATTAAACCCCACACCAATTGAAGGTCTGTTAATAAAATATCAAAAAGAGGGCGGGGATAAAAGGGCTATAACATTTTTGTGTCAATGATGGACCTGTTGGGGCTAAGCAAGGGTGGGAGGTGGAGTCAGCCAGAGGCATACCCGATGAGATGTGGGAGGAGGTAGGAGGCATGTACTCTTTACAGCAGTTTTAAAATGAATTACAAATAGATGGATGAAAACAGAGACATCCTCTCTGGATACCTAAATCCAAAAAGTAAGAGAACTTTTTAAAAAGGAAAGAATAACTTTCCAACTAAGACATCAAATGCACACCTTTAACCTAAGATGGGGTCAGAAAAACCCTTACTACTGACATCCTCCTAATAATACCTCACCTAGTTAGTCAAATGTTAGCGTTTAGATTTCATTCTTCCTGTTTTAGATAAAGAGTATTGTGGTAATTCAACTTCCTGTGTGTACTTTGTTTGATAATACGTACTGTATTTAGGATGACTATCGTGGAAACCATGGAGACAACTGTGTATTATGCTCTGTTGCAAAAAGTTTAAATAAACTATCAGTTAAAAAATATAAATAAATGTTTTAACCAGATATGAAGACACTAAAATGAATACATGTGTCAATAGGGTTAGGAGAAGTTCCTTTTTTCAGTCTTGTACTGCCCCACATTACTGTGTGCTCCGAACATTTACATTAGGGCCACAAAAACAGTTTCATTACTACAGTCGAATCACATTCAACTGCGTTTTCCTGACTGGTGTCAATGTCAATAATCCCAACAGGCTGGTGGTTCTGGTAAATGTTTAACCCAATTCTCTCCTGAATTAGCCCAGAATGACATTCAGGAAACAGTCGAAACAGCTTCTGTACCCAACTCTCTCACCTCTTGTGGTCTCGCTGTCTCGGATCATGAAGGAGCCTGTTTTGTTCCCAGAGGCCAGCAACTGCCTCTCAGCATCTTTCCGACTTACCCCTTTAAAAAACCAACTTAAAAACAGGAAACAGATTAGTTAGCACACAAGCTTCTCTTTTGTTTCTCACGTCATAACTTTCCACTCAGGCTGCTGTTTCTTTTGTGCTTCTTGAAGTTTAACTCTGTTGTAAATCTAATTAAAATGTACCTGAAAACATTAAAACCAGTGCATCCAGAGGAAAACATCTTGAACTTACTCCTCTGTCTCTAGAGTGTCTTTTGCGACATAATTGCTGGGGATGAAGCCTTCCTGGCCTGAGCTGATGGACTTGGCTTTCCACCATTCGCCTGATCTAAAAAGGACAAAGAGAGGAAAGAAGAGAGGAAAGACTTCAGAAATACAGCAAATAAAGAAAGAAAAACCTGGAAACTTTGGTCCACTCACTCTTCCAAAATGTTAAGCCTGTCGCCCTTCTTGAAGCCCAGGTCTCCCTCATGAATGGCTTCATAGTCATACAATGCGATGGCAACACTCTCCCCTAAAGCGGTCAAAAATAAACAAAATGGAAATGTATTTTTTTCCACTCTCAGGTCAAGATATGTAGTAAGAACAAAAGCCTGTTGTCAGCAGTAATATCTTGACACCAGCTGAGTATCTATTGGACCCTATTAGTTTGATAAGTTAGTGCTTCTCGCCCACATTAGGCTGGCCTTGGTATTTGAACGCATGGCTGACTTCCGCGTGCGTTTGATAATAATAGCACTGGGACGGGTCTGCTGTGTGATGTGCTGAGAGGCTTATCGCCCTTTACCGACACTCTGAGTCTCCTTCCTCTTTCAGTCTTAAAAAACGAGGCCTTTCTGCCTCTTAGGGTTTTGAAACCTGCTGCGCGTGTCAGAGTTTGTAATTACAGCCCCGTTAATGCTGCTTCATTTTTAGTCTGTAAATGAAAGTGGACATAAACTCACCTTCTGAGGAATTTGGTCCTGGGAGTTTGGGCTGTTGAAAGAAAAGACAGGTTGACTAACAGAAATGATTCAAAGTGATGTAAAAACTCTTCAGTTTTATAATATTTCTGGTATCGAGCTGCTCGTTGAAAGATTTAACTTCTAACTGCACAAATCTAGAAAGATTTAAATGTAAAGCAGATTACTTAATTTGTCATTCGTAAAATAACCCAAATATAAAAAAAAAAAAGATTTTTTTTAAATTATTTTACACAAGAACAGCCCTTGAGACTTGGTTTGATTGGGCAGGGAATACCCCGAACTTTCACAACTTCATTTGTTTTGCTTCGCTTTCACACTCGGTTGACCAAACTGCCTGGAAACATCCCACAGATACAACAGCTGCTTGTGGGGGAGGGACGGACAGAGGTTTGTCCTGAGGTTATCATTAGTAAAAACCACTGGATTTGTGCTCACTTAATCCCAAAGTTGAAAAACAAGGCCTCCCTTTCTATTCGGGATTATGGCTTTGTAGGCCTAGGTGCTAATTTTGCAGCAGTTTTAAAGATTAGATGAATTCAGAAAGGACAAATCTGCAAAATAAAAATGTATCCCTGTGTTAATAAAACCGATAACTCTCCAAACTCTGGCTTAGATATTTACTCACCCCTTTACCCTCTAACACAGAAGCTTTAACTCCAGTGTTGACATTCTTTTGACTACCGTAATTTACAGCAGTGAAGTATTAATAGAATCAATGTATTTTAGCTGATTTACATTAATCGCATAAATGGTTGAAGAGATATGGGACTTCAAAGAACATGTGTTAATTAAGTGTTACTGCCGACTTCTCCAGTGTTAAAGGGTTAATAAAAGATTGTAACAGATATGTTGGACAGGTATTAAAAATGGGGCAGGTTTTGGCCTTAAGGGATGGGATTGACTGAGAAAACTTAGCCATTTATCCAACAGTCGTGACCCAATGTTGGTGCCGATTAAGCCAAAATGTGTCTGATAACTGTGACGGGGTATCCTGAAGAGTACAGATGTCCATGTGAAACTCATAGACCATATCTGGGAACTGAACCGAGTGAGTGTGACGTCATCCATTGAAAATGACGTGCTTCCAGCTTAAACCAAATGAAGTCAATTCAGTCGCCACATTTTAGCGATATGTTGGAACCAGATTTTGTAAGTCAGCACTGATTGATTCGGGTCGGTTTGAGTTTATATGGACACCCCTCACACCAATCAGGGGTGGGTTTGTTGGAAGTCCACATCCCTTTCACTTAAAAGTGAGCTTCACAAAGTCTGTCAATCAAACGTTTTATATGTTGAATGAGGGGGGCAGCAGGCTCCACCTACTTTAATTGAGGCATCTGATTGGTCAGTAATAGTAAAAGTAATAGTAATAGTTTTTTCTCTATAGAGGTCTATGGGGTTTTGCCTTCTTGGAGCCAGCAAGTACCTTCTTCTTAGATTGCGAGGGAGGTGCGGTCACTCAGTTCAGTTCTCTTTTACGGTCAATGATGAAACTACAAAAACCCACAGCGCCGGTTTGGAACCCCCCCATCATCATTGCACTCAGTCTTCCCACCGTTCCAAAAAAAAAGTGTAATTCCCATGTAGCTGGAAAACATAAATCAACAATTCACATTTTAGGTGATGTAGAACCAACAACTCTGTCGAAAAAGCCTGACAGTTTTTCAGTCCTGGGGTTCAGGACACACGGTATGATGTCTGTAATGTGGTAATGTGGAGATACTAGCATTTAAAAATAAAGAACTCTGTTATGTCAAATATAGCCTTATATTACTGCCTGAGGTTGTCTCAACATGTTGCCATCTAGTTTGTTTAAAAAGCTCCAGATTAGTTTCTGACCTGAGGGCGTTTTTGCTGTTACCACGACAAACTACCCGGAAGTATTTAGAGAACAGTCAAGTGTCTGCAATCGCAGACATCTGTAAGATAACACCGTATGTGTTTCTAACCCGAGCATCGAATTGCTGTTTGAATGCACAACCGTGCCAGAATGGTCTGGTTCAGCCTCTGTTACTTCCTCTTTCTTCACTGAGGTTATCAAAGATGTTACTGTCAGAACACAGGAAGCAGTGGCCAGAAGAACCACACACACTCAGATCAGTTACTTCAGTCGTGCCACAGAACAAAGTCTGGCCTGTATGCAAACCTGCAACAAATCATTCGGTGTATTGGAACCCATCTTCCCCCAATTTTAAATTTAGCAACACTTTTGTCGCTCTTTCTGACTTATTGTACTGCAGGCAGCTCTGCGTGTTTCAACTGAGTGAGAAAAAGAGGCAATTTTTGGGGGGTGGTGACACAGCATCATGACACACAGTTTTTTTGCCGGAGGTGGGGTCTTTGACATAGTGTCCGGAAGGTACTTGGCTCTGCTCGTCGCTGCCGTTCTCCTTCATGGGAATCTCCTGCCCCTTCTTTGAGCCGATGCAGCCCATGATGCCGTCTGCAGGGAAGTCAGAAAGGAGAAGAAACCAGAAGTGAGAGCAGCCTGAGACAATCATCCGACACAGAAGCTCACAGCAGTCTCTAATGAACCAAAAGGGGTTTCCATTTGGTCGAACTGGACTCTCTAACTCCATCACAGCAGGAACTAATAGTTAAAAACTTTCATAAAAGTGACATTTTCAAATAAAAACTAGTTTGATGCAGAAATTTGAATTAAAATACCCACAAAGTGACATCCATGTAATAAGAAATTAAATTTCATACAAAAAGGTTTTGTTGACTAAAGGTTGTAATTTTTGTCTAAACATCAAGGAATAACTTTATAATTTTTAGTAAAAATATTTGTTTTTTTTATAAAGAAATAGTTCCTTGATTTCTCTATTTGTCAGCTAGAACAAACTGAAAAAAATTAAAAGTAACTGATCCAAGAAAACAATAAAGATCATGGATTGGTTTAAGTTTATGACCTTTCATTACTCAAAATTAAAGGTAGAACTGTGCTTTAATCAGTTAGAGTGGTCATCCTTACACTGTTGGAGACAGTAGAGCCTCAGCAGGAAGACAACACCTCACTTCCTAAAAAAAGGTAAAACAAAAAATGTTGGTAAATATGAAGACAACAAACAGCAGAAATTTTTTTATAAAATTATTTTAAACAAAAGAAGGTTAAAAAACAAAAAATAATGCTCATTTTGATTCATGTTAATTTACTGCCGTAAAGCGTCGCACTATAATAGCGTGAAGTGTTGTACATAAACGCAAAGAGGCTTTGATTCACTTCTATTGGAATCACGTTAATTGCACAAAAGGTCGAAGCGTAACGGTAATTCAAAGAACGTCAACACTGGAGCTAAAGCTCTGGTGATAAAGGGTTACACAGCTTCAGTATTTATCATAGTATCTGTGTGCTTTTCTTCTCACAACAAGCGTAAGCCACATGCAACGGTTCCTGGAACCTTAAAGATAATGAAACGACGCCTGATGATCATCAAAATAATAATGGTACCATCTAAGGTGATGTGGATGGTATCATGTTATACCATGTCTTTTAAAAAGAAAACTGACTTTTCCGGTGTTTTCACGTTTGTCTCGTTCCAGTTTTCTCCGACTGCGACCAGGTGAGGCGAATCCGCCTTTCTCTCCAATTCAATTCAATTCAATTTTATTTGTATAGCCCAAAATCCCAACACCGGTCGTCTCAATGGGCTTCGCTAAATTTGGTTCATCTTGATGTTGCTCCTTGTTAGAAACAGCCATTCTTTATTTACTCACAACAAAATTGTGCTTAGCATGGGGAATTACATCAAACTGAAGTGGAAAACAAAAAGAAAATGAGACGGGAAAACTAAACGCAAACCTCCCGCTGAACCTGGATGGTCCACATGGAAGCTTTCCGGCTCCTTAGTCTAAATTTTTTCTTAAAAAATAAAGACAAAAAATAGAAACAAATAACATTTGTGTGTTTCAAAGTGTTTCTCCACAGAGGACACTTTGTGTTTAGCGTCAGGGGAATTTGCTCTTCCCACCTTTGCATCAAACTGTTGTTGTGTTTTATGTAGGTAAATGAGGATGCATATAAATGGAGGAAGGCAGGAACAAAGAACGTCTGTACCGGGACGGGGCTGCGGTGGTGTGCAGATGTGGGCTGCACAGATGGAGAGGACACAAGGGAGACGGTGGATCAAATCTCTCTTCAGTCCACAGATTATTGCATGTTTATTGTGAGCGCCTTCATCCCAGAGCCCGATAAACATGTACTCGGAGTTGACAGTGAGCAGACGTCACTGTTTCAAAAGCATGGAGCTTTCAATGAAACTGGTGTTCAATCTTGCCGTTTGTCAAGCCCTTAAAAAGGAAAAACGTTTAATTTGAATGTGAAATCCCAGGAAGTGGTTCCATTTCACTTCCTTCATCTCTCCTTCCTGGACCTTCTAGGGATGTCTGTCAAAGCAGGTTTCCTAGGACCAGGTCACGTTCTATCGTTTGAAAAACGAGGTTAGTGTGATGCTGGAGCTTCATTTTTACTCAGTAGAAACATGAGCTTCATTCGTGTTTCCAGTTTAAAGAGCAGAACACGTGGAAACAAGGTTTTTATCAATCGGTTCTGCAGAAAGGATCGTGAAAATTGCATTACTTGGAAGGGCCTGGGACTCATTCGTTCTCTGGAACAGGAGGTTAAGCAGTAAACAAGGAGAACATCCCGGGGCAATTTCTGTGAGAATTGTTACACGGAGCTTTCTGTTTTGGATTCTATAAAAAGACTTTAAAAAGGGCTTAAGCTGCGACTTTAAAGCCACGTCAACATTTTAAATGGAGGACGGATTTCTGAGAATGTTCTTCTGAAAGTTTCAGTTCTGTTTTGTCCGTCACTCTTTTTCTGTCACTCAGATGTTTTGTTAAGACTTGGAATAAACCAATCAATATGACTTGATTGGTTCAGTTTAAGACTTTAGTAAAAGAAAGCAAATAAAAAACAAACAGAAAAGCTTCTTAAAGGGTCTATATCATGCAATTCTTAAGTCTTTCAGAGTAAACTATATCCATAATCCATATACAGTACACACCAAACGTTTGGACAGACCTTCCCATTCATTTGAATGGGACTTTTGGTCTGTACTGTATATGATAATATACTACCTTTGAATTAAGTTTTTATGAAACATGAGTTATTTTCGCAGTTCATTTTCCTACCTAGAGGTAAGACAACTCGATCTCTGAGGTAGCGCTTTTCGCTCCGTGTGGGTGTCGCCCCTTTTCATCACGTCAACCTGTCTGCGTTTCTCCCACGGAAACAAACAACGTCCAAACTTTTGCAAAGATGGCTGTGCATATTGTGCATGTAGAATAAAAAAGTTTTTGCTGATCCCTGCTAGCTCCACTTAGAAAGTGTTTGTTAGCCAGTGCAGACTCCTCCTGGAAGGGGAGGTTCCTCACTTATCTATGACCCAATGTGAGAACCCGCTCGTTTTCGTGAATTGGGAGAGGCTGGTGCACAGAGTGCAGGGTTTTAGAGGAATGCTCAGAAATCCATGAATGGATTAAAATACTGCTCTTGGGGTTGTTTATATTGAGGAATGAACATAACAATACACTTAAAAGCTAAAAAAAATTTGATATTAACATGATTTAGGCCTTTTGACAGTCTGAAAGATCTTTACAGAAAAGCCATTTATTCATATCAATATCAATACATTGTCCCAACCAATACATATGGTCCCCTTTAACACAGCAACTCAAACACTTTAGAGTTGAGACCGTTAATGTGTGTCGTGTCAATTATCCAATGGAGCTGGTAAGATCAAAAGCTGAAACTTTCTTCTAAAAAATTAAAAAGGTCAGGCCACTCTGAGCGTGGACTTTGTTTAATGAACAAACCTTTAAAAAGTCTACTTGTTGGACAATAATTCTGAAGAGTCATCATCATCGGAGGCAAAAAGCTGATTCCATTTTTTCTGATTTCATTCAGGGGAACAGACGATGAAGAAGAGAAAATGAAGATGTGTTGTTTTGGAAATGTCAACCAGACACTTCTTCATATAGAATGTCACCTGTATCACTTCAGCTGTCACCAGCAACACCTAAATAACACGCGCTCTTTGACAATAATTCTGCTTTTCTCCGCAGAATTATTGCATAAACAGTATTACAGAAGTATTACAAAGTATTACAGAAGGCGAGAGAATGTCAAAAGTGAACTTATAGCTTTGGTGTTAAAATGTTAAGGACATATAATATACCAGAATAAAAAGTAAGAAAGGGTTTTTTTCTGATATGAAAAGTTGTCATGACGACAGCTAATACTTCCTGCTCTACAACAACACAAAACACAAAGACACCATAAACATAAAGGCAAAATTCAGGTGTATGCAATGCAAATAGGCATCAGATCCTAAGGAAAGGCCATCAATCCACCAGCAGAAATACTGAGATGTCACCACGAACAGCAGAAGCATGAACCAACATCCAATCAGAGGAGACGTTCTCTCATGAGACCAATTTTAAAAATAACCTTTTAGACGGATGGGAAAGTTTCCAGGTTCTGGGAAGGTGCCAGACCAATGAATGCATGGCCTCGGGTGAAGGAACCACCTACGGAGGCACGACGGAATCAATGCAAAGGGGTGGGGGGGTTAATGTTTTGGTGTTCTGTAGGTCACCAACAGGAAAAAAATCAATACAAGATAAACCAGCACAACTAGCTCGTGGTTTTTAGAGATGATGGTTAAAACGGTTAAATGAGTTGAGAGAACACGGTAGGTTATTCTTAGATCTGCCATGTCTGACACATCAAGACAGGAAGGAAACATGAGATATAACATCAGGCGACTTAACCATCCAGATTATTAGATTAAAACAATGTAGATTTTCATCTACATAGTTTGACCGTTAAAAGTTGTTCAGAAGAACATTTGTGGATGGTTTTTGAATTTTTTTTTTAGCATTTGGAACATCATAGCTTACAATGGTTAAGTCCATGTTGGAGTTATCTTTGTGACTGTTTTGTAAATATGAACCAAATTTCTCCAATAAAAAGAATTACAAACATGAATAAACCAATTTAAATTAAACGTATTATGCTTATGCTTAGATTAACCACCTTTAGATTTAAATCCAACTTTATGCCACACAGTCTGACCATTGAAAGTTGTTCAGACGAACAACTTTCCTGTGGTGACCTCCAGGTGAAAACTGTTGTCACAAAACAGTACAGCCAGAAAATCCATTTCTAATTGAATAAAATGACTTTTGATTCACAAAAATCACGTTTTGATTTTAAAATATAAAGAATGTTTCACATTTTTATCAGCTGCAGACACGAAATAAGCTGTAAAAGGAAATGTGACGCACATTGTTGCTAATTTGTGGTCTTTTTTTTACAGCTTTCGCCTCCCATTTGCACACAAACACTAATGAGGAAGCAGCGACGCTACTCAACTTTAACCACTGCACACTAGCTGTCAGTGTCAAGACCACCTTAACTTGTGACTGGGGGTAGTCAGGAATTAAACTGCCAACCGTGCAGCTGAGGCGTGAGCACTCCGCCTCTAAGCCTAATGTAACTGTGATGGAACGTCACGTTCACAAAAAAACAACAGAAAACTGTACTCCTAGGCTCCTAGCCGTGTTTTACTGTACCTGGATCTTCCCATAGTTCTTAGCTGTTTTAAACCATCAACACCGGAACTTTAGCTCTTTTAATTACCGTCACTTTTAGACCGCTTATGCCATCAATGAAATTCCAATGGATTCTGACGCTGAAGCTAATTCTTTGCACTGATATGCAACACTTTAGTAAAGTATTTACGCAATTAACGTAATTGTCATTGATTCTGATGCGTGGGATAATTTATTTGTGCTGTAATGTAACACTCCACAGCGGTACAGTGTTTGCAAAATTAACGCAATTCCAAAAGATTCTGATGCTGAAGTGAATTCTCTGCACTGACACAACCGGTGTTACAACCGGTAACCAGAAATAACACACATTCTTTAAACTGCTGTAACTCTTTGACTGTTTATGAAATTAACGTACTTCCAAAGGATTCTTAAGCGGGAAAAGCTGTTTTGCGCCGACTGGCTAATTGTTAATTATGTATACAACACTGTATATCAGCACTTATACCGTAGTCCGGGTGAATTCTGATTGGCTGCTGGGTGTGCGTTAAAAAGTGATAACGCACAGCGATATTGCAATCCTAAAAAAGAAGTTCGGGTTACCTTGCTTAAATGTTCGGTATCACTGCGCTAGCTTCTTTAAAACAAATTTTATCTTCATCATCTGGACAAAAAACAAGCAGTAAGAGGTGAACTTTCTCTCTGAAATGATGCTTTATTTAACCTGTCGTGACGATCAGCACATATAGCTTTCCTTTGCCGCTGCGGTCGAGATCGGAGCGGTGCGTTGTCACAGCACCGCACCACACAGCAAATAGTCCACTTTTTGTGACTAAAGCTCTCCAAACCAAAAAAATAACAAGAATAAAGTACTAAAAAGGGGTTTAATAGTTATTTCTTTTATAAGTGACCATGGTATGAGCGGGTTATTGGCATTCGAAGCGTGCATTATCAGCATTAACGTGTTCAGGCTTCCACGGCGTGCGTTAATTTCTGATAATGCACACTATTAACTCTTAGTTGCTTTCTCCATCTTCAGAATTCGTTGGAATTACGTTGACCGTGCAAATGATAAAAAAGTTACAGTACTTTAAAGAGATTGCGTTACCTGTATTCGGTGACAAGGAAATGATGAACAAAATCTTGAAAAAGTGACTTTCCTTCTGAACCGTGACTGTAAATGTATGGAAAGTGGAAAGATGCGAAGCACATGTGACTTCTTTGCATGTCTGGAGCCGACAAATATCTGTGTTCATTTTTTGTGGCTTCACCTCTAAGCAAATTTCCTGATTGTCCTTTATCAGCGATAGCCCTTGTCACAGTAACATCACTGAGTTCAGCTGGCCTGATATGAGGCTATTTGAGAAAAGAAACACACACTAGCAGATTATTGTCATCTTTTCTGTTACAACGGAACGGACTCTGTTTAAATATTTCTTAGACTTTCTCATTTGCTCCACATTTTTAGATTGGGCTTCACAAAGGTGAAACGTGACTGTTTTTCAAACATGATTTCTTAAATGTAGAAAAAAAAAAGGAATTTCAAACATAAATAAACCAACTTAAATTAAACCTTTAACGCCCAAAATCTTAGATGAGCCGTTGTTTCATCTAAACTTCCGTTTAGTGCACTATAATTGGCGTTTGCCGTGTGTTTGAATCTTCAATTCCTAAATTCTGGAAATTTCCCAGAAGTCCCTGCAAAAAACTCATCAATGCTCACTAAATTAGGGGTTAAAGACCACAATGCATTGCGTTTGAACGATTTGTCATTTTGAGAATGTATTTACATTCCACGTTTTCATCATCAGAGTGGGTTCATATATAGTAGAACATTCATATTTTAGTCAAATGGGTCATATTTGTAGTATAAAAAATTTAAAAAGGGAACTAGCATGTATCAGAATTGTGTTATAATCCAGGGTAGTGAATAGTACCGCACTACATAGTTTTCGAGTAGTGAGGGAATGCTTATAATCAGTTTAACTGCATAATCAGCTGAAGGATAAGAAGAAGACGACGGAGTTCACAAAAGCTTCACATAACGTTCCACATACTTCATCTTTGGAGACGGATCCGAAAAACAGAGACTTTGGTGTTTTTTCTCGTAAATGTATGAGATTAAAGTGGAAGTGAGCAAACACAATGCAGCAAGTGAAGTCTGCGCAGCAGCAGAGCAGACAGTTGAACAGGTGAGCTGAATGTTCACTCACGTTCCAAATGATTGGAAGCTCAGTTGTTTGATCTACGGTTTTTTACTGTTTTATTGATTGATTGGCGGCTTGCAGGATCTCTGCAGCCCATTGATGAAGACATCGGTTTCCCTGCAGGTGTCCACTTCAATCCTTTCTTCATCCACCAAAGACAAGATCTCCGAGTCTGTGTGACACCCTCACACAGACTGGAGGCCCAGTTTTTGGCATTTTCAACATTCTCTTAATGTAACAGATCTTTGTTGTTTTATGTTGAAACGAGACGTCTCAACTGGAGGAAGGGATGAACTATTTACATTCCCCTTTGGTGTTTTTGTGTGCGCATGACAGTTATGTGATGTAAGGTGGCGAGTTGACTTCTGGGTATGTGAATGAAAAGGAAAATAAAGTAGCGGTCTTCTGCACCCAAACATTTACATACGAAACTCTGCTTTACCGAAACCAAACCCCGGAAAGCTGGCTACACTAACAATAATTTCATTTTGAGCCGCCAAAAGGTTCAGAATTTGTTTATTTTTGAAACCTATGCGGAAATAAATCTTCACAAAATCCTCCACATCTTTCATCTTTTGGCATGGCTCTGATCAACAGACAACCTTTGTGTTTTTTCTTTTTCTTTAGGACTTTAATGTCGTAATTAAAAAAATAAATAAAGAAAAACGGGCCCTAAAATAAAAAAACATGTGGGGTGAAAAGACATCTTAAAAATAAGGTGGTTTAGTACCTGATGAGTCTTTTTTGTCAGTCTTTTCAGTGAAGGTGGATGTTCTCAAACCACCTGAGCAGCATGTCTTTACACTATTGCGTCATCTGTACATTTTTGGATGTAATGACCCTTTACCCACTGAGGACATTCGGGAAAACACGAAGCTGCAACATGAAAGCTTGAGTCACCATCATGGTGTAACATTCAGCAGCTCCGAGGCTGCAGCCACCAAACTTTGAAGCCCAGGTGGAGCTGAAAGCTGCCCGCTTCTCTGTGAGCCATCATGCGTCCCTTGACAGAGGCAACAGTTGAAGAAAACGATGCGCATCAGTGAGATAAAACAGCGTCCCATCACACTTCTTTACATATCATTTGTGTGCAGGACAACTTCTGCAGAATGTTGCATGAAAAAAAAAGCTCAGGTTCCTCTTTTGGAAGTGGGCATCCTCTCTTTGTAAAACTCGTGTTTCCCTTTAAAAAACCTTCAAATATGTTACATTTGTTCTACTTAATACCAGTTAATAAAACAAATATTAGCATGTTTTTGGGGTCTCGCGTGTTGACAGTGGTTTCCAGAGCAGCAAACTCAGTAGTAAAGAGGGCACTCACCGCACTTACGCAGCTTCAGAAACGTCTGCTCGGAATTTACTTCGGGGGGGGGATGGCGACTGCGGGGGTCCGTATTCCTCACGTCTGTTTCGGGGCTTCCATCATTTCCCCGGGCCCGCTCAGGATGAAGGTGCGGACGGACGGACAGGCGCGGCGAAGTGCTCTCAGAGGAGGAAGTGTGCGTGGTGCGCGTTTCCCCGCTAAAGAGGAACCTGAGCAGCTCAGCTGACGTCTTCCTTTGCTTGCACCCAGGGGGCTGCACCCACCCACCGAGCACGTTTTCCCCCCTCTTTGATTTTCTTTAATTACATTTCGCCCTTTAAATAAAAAAAAAGGTAAATTAAAATTCCAGGGATAAAAACAAACAAATACAAAAATTAAAACAAGTTTGAAGTCGCTCCGCTTCACTTTCCGCGTGCGCTGAATGGAGAGCGAAGCCGCATTTGCATGACGCGCAGAAACGGCTATTCAAATGCTTGGAAGCTGTCCTCGCGCGCCGCTGTGGCGCGCGCGCACAAACCCAGGGTCACAACAGCACATAATCGGCAGAAGGGAGCTCTCTGCTGTAATCCTTCATCAACGGCCGGGATTAGAATGAGAGGGGAAGTTCCGTCTGAAGCGGGGAACATATGGAGGTGGGGGTTCAAAACCCGGAGTCTGTCACGTGACTCAACACCAGAGCCGGGAAGATTTTCCAAAAATGATCTAACAGTAGGGCTACTATAAAACATTACTAACAGTAGGGCTACTATAAAACATTACTCGAAATAAAAGTAAAAGATTTGCAAATCTAAATATTTACTTAAGTAAAAGTACATGTTTAATGTGGATTAATGTTTAACCATTTCCTACAGAAGTGCTTCACCCTTATGTGATAGCAATAATAAACCTTTACTTTGTTAAAGAAAACGTATTAGCGTTGGTTTGTGTAAATAAAGTGAAATAATTGTCAGTGGTGATCGTCTTTTTGTATTGTGTAACAAAAATATCATTTAAAAAAATTAAAATTAGTTTAAGTCATCCGGTTGTGTTATTATGCACAATAGATTTATGATTTAAAATACAGTGGAGGTCTTAGTCACATGCACCTGTACAGGTGCTGCAGGTTTTTGGGTTGTCCGAGTCCATGGAGGGTCATAGAGAGAAGCGGCTGCATCTTAAGGGGATCGCAGGTGTGTCTTGCAGTTCCCTTGAGGCTCGTACGTCCACCTTAAGAGACGTCATGGACATGGAATGTACCATTGTCGTGTGTTTGGTAAGAGCATTGTGAAGTATTTGTAAGGCAAATGGAAGTTACATTATGACGGACGGGTGATTTTCTTGAACGGTTTCCTTACGCCACACTCTAGCTGTTAGAAAGGTGCGAGTACTGGCTCCTTACTTATCGCATGTGCCCGAAGGAATTCCACTCAAACTACTGATTCTTTGATTTCATCCTTTCTAACAGTTCTAACAGTTTTGGCGGGGTTAAAAACAGAAAAAATCTCATCAATTTCACCCTTACTTATCGTTGCGAGTTGTAAAAGTGTCCATCGTCCACAGCATGCCTATAGGATAAAAAGGGCATGAACATTTTCTCTTTAGGTTTTCCCTCTTTTTTTTACCCACAGACCCACAGGATACCCCTTAGAGTAGTTCTGTCTAAAGGCGGGGGCTGCTTGATTTGGGGGCTTTGGTAGGGTGGGTAGTTTTTGACCCATAAACAGAATGTTACGGAATAAATGAACTTCAAACTTAAAAACTTTAAACGTTACAGGCAAAAAAGATCGGTTTAAACAAAATGTTTAAAAGATCCTGAAATTTAATGAACAAACTTTGAAAAAAAAAATAAGAAGTACCCTCTTGTTTACAGTCTTTTTTCAGCGGCTTTGACTAACTTAATGAATCAGTTATGACTGTGTTTTATGGGGCTTTTTTGTTTTAAACTGCACATCTATGGATTGTTGTGTAATTATGCTATCCTAGGCACTTTAACATTGGGAGTTGGGTCATCTAGACCCACTAGACAGTGCTCTGAACCTTTTTTTTTCAATGATTTGTGAACCTCACTGGTGTCCATGGATTACATGAAATCTTTCCACCTTTATCCACCTTTGCCATGGTAGGGAGAACACGTCAATGTAAGGGTGGGGTCATCTAAGATAGCACAAGGGTTAGAAGAGAGAAACCAGACCAAACAATGCAGATGACCTGCTATCAAGCCAACCTGAGCTTCTGCAGAGTGGCAGTCTGATCAACTCCACAGAGCACTGATGCAGCAGAAGGAGGTCCAACAACAAGTGGAGAGAAATGAACACAATTAAAAAAACAAAACCCTGCTGAAAACCCTTTTTTTTAATCTTCTGTGACATTTTTACTTTTGGAGACACTAAATTAGTTTTTTTATCGTATTGAGCCCATAAATATTCAGAATTACATTAACCGAATGCTTGAAATGTTTAAATATTAGTGTAATAATTCAGTATAAAACAAAATGATCCCTTTTTGTAAAATTTGACTGACAAAAATAAGTTTTTTCCCAATGTTCTAATTATTTGATATGTTTGAAGGTGTCAGAAAACGTTTTACTTTCTGAAAGTAAAATTGAATGCAAATTTCTGCTGATACTTTGTTATCATAATAAGATACTGCATGAGTGTTGAGTTTCATGTTCCTAACCTTTTTGAAGTTCCTCTCTGGTGCAACAAAAATGTAAAAACTCATTTTGGAAAAGAAAACCTGTTTTTTTTGTTAACTGCAGGATTTCTGACCCCTATATAGAGACCCTTTGAGTGAATATTTGAGTGAGTCTGATCAACACGGAGGATCAAAGCTCGTCACACAAAGTGGGCGGGGCAACGTGAAGGCTGGATGCCAAGAAAAGGTAAAAAATGTACTTTCATATAAAAATATGATCAGTAATTAGATTAAAAGAAAAACAGCTGATGTGAGCTTTTGCCTGTATTAAGGATGTCAAAAATGTCTGCTTTATTTTTTAGCTTCCCTCTATTTTAGCTTTTAAACCTCCTGCTGTTTCTCACAGAAAAAGCCTTTAAAGGTTAAACAAAAACTGACAGTGATTCAGCATGAATATAGAAATACAGAAACAGGACAGACCTCTTCCTGCATCTAACTAATACTTTACATATCTGCATTTCACGTTTTTTTTGGAAACAGGGGGGGACGTTCATGTGAGAGAGGTAGGGCTGTGCAGGATTAGTTAGCTTTGAGTTTTCCATTTCTACAAAATAAACAAGACATCATTCAAAGTAACAAGTGACATAGGACACTCCCATTAGCAAATTTAAATTGTCACTGCAGTTGGTATCCAAAACAGTTAAAAAAAGTTTGAACTTTGGACATGCGTCCAATAAATGACAGAAAAAGGAACACAGCACTAAATGACTCACAAACTGACCACATTTCTTTAAAAAAAATGCTGCTGTTTTAGTTTTGATGTGGATTTTTGCACACTTGACAAATTAGTTCTTTAAAACCCATAAAATGCAGCTCCATGGAAACGATGAAGATGCTTGAAGCTTGAAGATAAACAATAACTCATTTGAGTGTTTACTTTCAATTTTAAGATATACAAAAAACAGGTAATTGTCATGGTGCCCCCGTGAGTCCTCTCCTCGGCCCTCCTTCTCTCCTTCCTTACAGATTGGACCCAGCTGTCAGCATTTACCTACAACCCGCTTCTGTATTTGAGATGGATCCAGTCCAGTATTCATCGCCAGTTCGTTGCCCACTATGGTGCATACATGGTCCAGTCGATCTCAAGCCTTGTATGTTTTTTTGCTTTAAACCAATTCATGCTCTCGATCTGCATACAGAGATCTGTCCTCCACAAATGCCGACCTGGGTTCAGTCCCACGCTCCTCACCTTCAAGACTGCCTTACCTGCCTAAACTCCAGCCACGCCATCAACTCCAGTCACGCCACAACCTCGCTCTTCGTCAGTCCACATCACTCCAAGCTCCAAGTGTCCTCGTTGATGACGGCTCCACGGACCTCCTTGCCAACGTCCACAAACTAATTAAAAGTTTCTTAACGTCAAAGACTTGTGTATGATCATTTCGGGTTCCAGCGCTTGGGTCTGTTCTCGTCATGGCTAATCATGACAGTAATGTTGATTTTTAGAGACAAAATCCACTTTGACTCTGAGATTATCAGTCTGACATGCTGTACGATCTGATTCTAAACTCATTACAAAATGAAAAGAGGTTTATAGATGCTTTTAGAAATGATTAAGCTTTGTCTCAAACAATAAACACCCTACCTTAACCCTGAAGTCAAGTCATAAGATTTCCCTAACTCTGTAGTTCCCTTGACGACCACTAGGCTGGTTAGAAAAAGCGAGTCAAGTACAAACTACGGTTGGATTGTTTACCGGTAATTTGCCCATTTCTAACTGTCAGCCTGCACCGTCATCATCATAAAGAGGAAGGGTCCCAGTGACCTTTCTCATGGAGGTGGAACATGAAGAGGAGCGGTCCTAGTGACCCTACTTAGGGATGGGCAACATGAAGATTAGAGGCTCTGGTGATGCTCCACAAGGATGGGGAACATGACGAGAAGTGGCCCTGGTGACACTGCTCAGGGATGGGCAACATGAAGAGGAGCGGCCCTGGTGACCATCCTCAGGGATGGGCAACATGAAGAGGAGCAGTCCTGGTGACCATCCTCAGGGATGGGGAACATGAAGAGGAGCAGTCCTGGTGACCATCCTCAGGGATAGGGAACATGAAGAGGAGCAGTCCTGGTGACCATCCTCAGGGATGGGCAACATGAAGAGGAGCAGTCCTGGTGACCATCCTCAGGGATAGGGAACATGTAGAGGAGCAGTCCTGGTGACACTCCTCAGGGATAGGGAACATGAAGAGGAGCAGTCCTGGTGACACTCCTCAGGGATAGGGAACATGAAGAAGAGCGGCCCTGGTGACCATCCTCAGGGATGGGGAACATGAAGAGGAGCAGTCCTGGTGACCATCCTCAGGGATAGGGAACATGGTGAGGAGCAGTCCTGGTGACACTGCTCAGGGATAGGGAACATGTAGAGGAGCGGCCCTGGTGATGCTCCACAAGGATGGGGAACATGACGAGGAGCAGTCCTGGTGACCATCCTCAGGGATGGGAAACATGAAGAGGAGACATGACAATGAAGATCTGGCCGTAGCGAATCATTTCAGGAAGAAAAGACGTGACTCAACTTCAACACAATGCCACCCAGTTGAAAGAGAAGTTCATTGACATTTAAGAAATGTGTGTAGTGAAAGTGTGAACACTTATATTATTGTTTCAGGTAAAGACACAAAAGTTGGGAGAAAAAAAATGGTGAGTTCACTTGTTTCAATGGCGTTTCAACGGCCTCACAGCTCTATTTGTTTATTTGCGGTTACAGAACTAACCTAAAGGTTATTTTTGGAGGTTAGTCTCGACTAGTCTTAAATTTGTTTCAGTGTTTTTCTATTAGGACTTTCTCTCCCCGATGGAGAAAAAATAGATGAACAGCTGGTTCACAATTTTACCCTCAGACTTCTGTCAAGATATTAATAAAAGAAAAGAAGGAGAAGTTTTCCACTGAAATAGCTGAAGTTTCCATCCATCATTTCCTGTTGGGGAACTTTGACCTCAGACTTCCTTAGGGTGACCATGCAGACCTTACGGGTCTCAAGCAAACTTGATGACTGGAGTCAACGATGACACATTAGAAAATTAGAAAAGGAATCCTAGATGAAAGCCAGAAGCCCACATAGAAGCATCAACCGATCCGCATGTTATCTGACAGAATCCTCTCAGAGAAACACCAGAGAGTGGAAAGTTAACGCTTGCATAATACCGCCTTTCTGAAAATTAAAAAGAGGAAGAGGAACACTTTCCTGGCTATAAACAGTTGTGTGTTGTGATGCAAAACGTGGCACTTTCTAAAGTTCACAGTCTGTGACTACAGTTTTAAACTTTTAGTTTAAGAAACTCAAACATCAAATTTTGACAACGCTTGGGGATGTTTAATTTTTAAGATGGAATGATATTTATCTGTGCGCTCCGACATGATGGGAGAATTCTTAAATTTGCTTTGTGAAACATTCAAGCATACATTTACAGCAGTTTACTGGCAGCAAAGTGAATGTTTTTCTTTCCTTTTTTTCCTTTTGCTGCCTTTTTCAAATGTTTTCTTGACTTCTGTAAGTTAGTGCCGATTTTCAGAAGTAATAATTTAACGTTTTTCAAGTTTGTGCAGCCACACTGACTTTGTTGGGGATTTTTTGTGTGTGTGCTAAAAAATTTTCATTCATCCGTCGATCCGTCACATCCAAGGTTCATTTTCAGAAGGTAGCCAGGCCTCCTGCTGCCTAGCAACCATTTCCAGCTCTTCTGAGGACCGAAGCATTCTTAAGGAAGAATTTCCTTGGTCTTCCCTGGTTCCCATGCCCGCCATGTCTCATCAGGTTGGTGTTCCGGTGACTTTGCCCGGTGGTGAAGCGGTAAAGCAGACAGACAGCTGAATCAAGAGTTTTGTCCTCTGACCTGATGCAGACTTTGTACTGATCTCTCAATCAATCTCCACCTTTACCTTTGACAAAACAAAATAAAAAAAAAGACAGAAATGGGGAGTTTGTGGGCGATGTCAATCACGGCATTCTGGTTCTGAAACCTCTCCAACGATTATTCTTTACAACACTTTTCCTTTTGGTAAAGCTTCAAAATGGCATTACAACTTTAACATTGGTTTTATTTATTGACATTTTTGGTTCAAAGTATTTTATTTAGTCAAAGTTCTCTTTGAAGTTGTGGACACACAAAAACATAAGAACTAAAAAAATGGGTCAATAAAAAAGCAACAATTCCAAAGAAAAAAAACCACCAAAGTGCTTTTTTCTTTCATCGCAATTTACAGCCGATATACAGAGCAGCGGAGCAAACTGGAGAACTGCTTTGGTCGTCCAGATGGAACGCCTCTTTGCCTCCACAGGAACAGCTCTCTCTCAGCAGCAAAGTGCAGTTCGTACCAAATAATCTCCAAATCTTTACCTCCATAACTGAACGGTGCGGAGGAACTGGCAACTCCAAATTCTGCTCAAACGTTCACAGTTTCAGAGGACAGATTCATGCAGGAAGAGGAAGAAAACCAAACATAAAGACGATTTCCAGAGCGGATTTTCCCAGAGTTCAATCGGATTTGCTTCCAAAATCAAACAGCCTGCCTCTTTTTTCGGTAACATCATTTGGAAACAGCTGTGTTCCTGCCTGTTTGGCATCTGCACCGTTTCCCTCAGAAACCTGCAGCCCGACCGTTCTTCCAGAAAGGAGGATTTTCCCAGACCAGAACAGTCTGCACTGTGACCAGAGCTGAAGCAGCATAATTTTATGGCTCTTTGCTCACATTCCATAGTGAAGTAGAGAAAAGGCTCTGTGAGCATCAGGTTGATCAGGAATTTCTGGTAACATGACGACACAAACAGTGACTGAACATGAAACGTGCTAAAAACCACAGAAGACCTCACATCTCAGGGCACCAATGACACTCATGGTGGTTTTTTAGCATTCACAATAAACAAAAATACACATTTAGGTTATTTTCGTCTGGTGTAACAGTAACGAGAATGGGGTTGTTAAAAACGTGTGTTGACAGAAAAATTCCAAAATCTGAAAGGAGAAGTGAGTTTTTGCTGCTTCTGTTCACCATCAAAAGCATCTCTAATGTCCCGCCTGTCTGCAGAAGGACTTTTTGTCCCAGGTTTGAGGAAATACTGTCTTAGTTCGGGTTAGGAAAACCTGACAGAAGGACGTCTGGTCCTAAATTTAGTCCAACTAAACTTTAAAACTAGAAATGTTGGAGCTACTCTAAAGATACAGACTGTAGTTTAGATAACAGTAAAAAATGGGGGATGAATCCACAGTGGAAGCAGGTCCACTGGGGTTTCGTTTCTTCCTCTTTGCATTTCTTCTCAACATTTATGCTTTGATCTTCTGTGTCCTTTTCTCTCGAATCCCTCCTCTTTAGGTCGGACTCTTTTCTTCAGGCCTCACTCTGATCTTGACTCTTCTCTCCGGTTGGAGGTCTATGAGAAGAAAACAGAAAATGTTCAAACTGAAGGAAGAAATCGCGTAAAGAAAGAAATAGTAGAAGCTATAACAAAAAAATAAAATCTGGAAGTTTTTCAATCACGACATTTAAAATGGGGAATAAAGTTTGTCTCAAAATGTTTAAAAAACAGAAATCTTCAAGTTATTAGGAAAAGTTTGAAACAGGCTAAACACACCTGCAGGTTAAAAGGATTTTTTTGAAAGAGTTTTGCATTTAAATGGATCTGCCATGAGAAACAAAAGCTTTTCTAGATCTGTCTTAGTCATTTCATTCATGAGTCAGAAGAAAAAAAAGCTTTTCCTTCTGGACTATCCTAAAACCTTAATTCACATTTTTTTAACTTTTTTTTTTTTTTCTTTCTTTCTGGATCTTAGTTGCTTTTGAATTGATCCTTGTACATGCTTGTTGTTTAAATTATTGAAGGTGTTTGTGGAGCAAGGTCAAATCATTAATCTCCCACCGCCGTGCTTGAAAGTTGAAACTTGGCATTTGTGCTGGAACGTTGTTATCATTTTCTGTTTTCTTTGGATAAAAAGATTCACAGAAAAAGGGAAAACAGTTAAATTGAGGATTTATCTGAAAATAAGTACATCTTTCCTCACATTTTACTTGCATTTTTGAAAAGCTTTTATTGTGAAGGATGCCCTCTTGTTGGAGGACAAAAAGTATCTCAAAAAACGTAACTTAAAAAAAATATGATCCAAAACACTGTAAGCTGGTAAAATGTCAAGAGTGAAACTATTTTGGTTTTGGTGAGAAGCCTTTTTACAGCAAATTTGCAGTAGAGAGGACAAAAAAAAAAGAAGTGCAATGGAAGGACATAAATAGAGTGCTACGCACTGTTTTTGTCAGTTTCGTTTTCCAAAGTTGTCCTCTTCCTCTTGCCGTTGGCGGCATTTTCTCTTCCACAGCTGCTCAGGTTCTCGTCTTGTTCGTCTGAACTGCTGTCCACCACATTCGTAGGTGAGGACATCTGTGACAAAAGGAAGAAGAAGAAGAAGACCAGGGAGGACAAATTTACTTCGGCTGAAAAAAAAAAAGGCGTGTCGCATGAGTTTATGTTAAAGCAGAACCTGCACTGCGTTACCTTAGTCAGCTTTCCATTCGATGGCCGAGACTCTTGCTTTTGTAAAGCGGAATTTAGGGTTTCCAACATTACCACTGCTGCCGAAAAACCACAAAACACTAAATTAATGCAGAACAAGCAGAACCGACATGTCGGCTTTCTTACAGAATCTGAAAATCTCTCATTACAGACAAACCTTGGATGTCATAACAGTATAAATAAAGTTAAAGAATAATTAAAACCAAAAAACTAAACTCACACAAAAGTTTCCAGAAAACTGGTAAACAGATAAGAACTTTGCTGAAGTTTTAAGGTTTGTGCAAACATACCTAACATTAAAGAACATTAAAGCTCAACATTTACAGAAAGCAAGCCAAAAAACCATGGTTGATGCATATTAAACATTGATCTAAATGCTAAATTAGCTGAAACATGTAAATGTAGCTCCATTTTCCTAAACGTTGAAATGAAGCAAAAATTAGTCTCTCAATCTGCTAAATAAATGCTAAAAAATGTATTTATGAAAAAAATGAGGCTTTTAAAGAGGGTCAAATTGGGATCAGCTAAAGTAGGTAAAAGCCAGAGAGTAAATAAAAATTAAAAAAGAGAAACGTTTTGTAAATTTATACATATTCTGTGAAATTCAAAAAACGTAAACAAAATTTGTCTTTACAAACTGTAAATTTCAAAACAATTGGAAATTTGATAATAAATGACATTTAAAAACTATTTAAAACTAAAAAGAAATATTAAGTGTTAAAGACGGTAAATTTGAAAAACAAAACTAAAATTGAAAAAAGATTTTAAAATGTGAAAAAATTTTAAACTTGAAAGTATACATTGTAAACTTAAACTAATTATTGAGAAACTAAAAAATATTTGAGAATTAAAAAAAAGTAAATCTCACAAATATTTGTATATTATAAATGTGAAGAAATACCAAAAGAAAAAAAAGAGTATTTGTAACAGCTGTTGTTTGTGTTTTTTAATTTGAGTTTTTTTCATTTCGCTCCCTCTTTGCTTTCAGTCTTTAGAATCAGAATCAGAAAGCCTTTATTGTCATTGTTACACAAGAATCTTTCGGTGAAATTTCCGGTGCTCTCCAGCTGCTTAAACAATAAAAATAGATAATCTTCTAAAGAACAATAAAATTGTGTTTAACAGTTTCTATTCAGATGTTCACTGTCAGAGTTTTCCCTAACCTATGTTAAAACTCGAAATAAGACTTATTAGAGACATGATTGACATCGACAGTGACTTTTCCAAACAAGAACAGCGTCTATTCTTTGTCATTCCTACTTAAAAATTAACATTTTTTAAATTTAAATTTAAAGTCTGGTTTTTGTTCACTTTAAGTTGATTCCAATTTGACCCCAAACAACTCAAAGTAATTTGTTGATAGAAAAGCTGAGAGAAATATCACAAAGTGAAAAAAGAAATCGGAACAATTCTTAAATAAATATTGACATAGATCACCAACATTTTGGACTTTTACCTTCACACAGCCAGACACGTGTACAACTTCATTACCTGGGCGTAACGACAGAGGAACCTTCATTCCGTTACTCTGTTCTGTCCTTCTGATCAGCTCCTCTTTCTGCTCCTGCTCTTTGATGACCTGCATTGATCAGAGGAACCGCAGCGTCAGTCTTTTCCTCTCTTTGCCTCTTTTACATTTGCTGTGGAAAAGCTCAGCATTACCCCGTTTTTGCGCTCGCTGCCGGACTCAAGGTTCTGCTGTGTCTGAGGGGTTGAATGGGAAGAGGATGGGAGGACACAGAGGGACGGGGAGGATGCCGGGATGCGAGTCCTGCCGTCATTGTCACTGCTCCTCTGTGCCCTCCCCTCACCTGGTGACGTGTCATCTATGGAACTCTGGTTTGGGTTTGTCTTCCCTCGGTCTGACAGGTCCAAAGGCCCGTCAGGGGCGTCTCGAATGACCTCTCTGGGAACTCTCTCAGCCGGAGGCTTCGGTAGATTGTCTGTGTGCTCTCCTGTGATATTGTACTTGTGGCCCACCGTGGACTCTTTGCTGGGGGGCCGAGGAATGCTGTGCTTATGCCAGGATGGAGAAAACCCAAGTCTTCTGGGGTTGAGCTGCGGGGGCGGTGCAATCAGGTTGGGAAAGTGTGGCAACTGAAGCCTTGTGTTCTGCATCTGGTGGCTGTTGACCATAGCGGCAACGTTAGCCCAGTTTGAGGGTTCGGATAAGGACCAGGGCAGAGACAGGGGGTTGTTATTGACTGCCCGAGGATGGCAGGGGATGGGAACCACGGGTCGCCTTGGTTTGACGTCTACTCCAGAGGCGGGTGAGGAGTTCCTCCGTTCGGATGGAAAGGTCGGATGCTGGTCAAGCACTTCAATGCTTTGAGATCTGAGATGAGAACGACAGAAATGTTTCTTTAGGTAAGAAAGACGATGCAGGTCTGTGAATTTGACCCTGAGCCCCCATGGGACCCCAATCACACCAGTCTAACCCACACGTGTTTCAGTCAAAATGGGTATGTGGGTGGGCCACAGGAAATTTGGGTCCACAACCCCCCCTTTATCACTAACATAATTATGGACAAATTTAAACTTGAAAAAAATATAAAAAGCAGCTGACATTTAACCCCTTCACCCCAAATAAATAAAGCAATAAACCTTTCTAACCATTTTTTTTATAGTTGTTTTGTGCAAACAAAACGCAGGAGATAAGAAATCCAGGCTTATATTGTGATCCAACTGCAGCTTCCTCCTCGTGTCGCCCGTTCTACAGAAGCTAATGTTACGGCTGTCGGTAGAACGTTCACCGGGAAAAGAACCGGGTGTGTTGAGAAATTAACACTTCGTCCGCACGTTCCATAAATCAGAAGAATAAACAAATGTATACAGCGATTTTCTGACAATTTTCCCAGTTATAGAAATTTGGACAAATTGAATCAGTTATTTCAAAAGGGGCCCAAGTCCAAGAGTTTTGTTTTTCAACCACATTAGAAGTTTGAGTGACCTTAGAGGTCATGTTAAAAAACCAAAACTCTTGTTTTTTTTCTGTCGCTTCGCATATTTAATGCATCCATAGTTGGCTCAAGCCAAATGAAACGATATAACATACGATATGAACATATTAGGAATGAGGGTGTGGTTAGCAAAAAAACTTTAGTTGCCAAAAAAATTCCAAAATGTACTTTTGCAGATTCTTTTAAAAATGAAATAGACCCGTTTGTCACCCCCAGATGAGAAAAAAAATGATATGGTTGCTATGGAATAGAAGAAAAGCTGCCATTTTGAAGAACTTTTTTTTAAAATTCTTTTTTATGAATTGAATCGGTTAGTTCGAAAGGGGCCCAAGTCCAAGAGGTCTGTTTTTCCAGGAAATGATTTTTATTGCATAGCTTAAAGGGAGGCTACACTAAATAATTTATACTATACTATACTTTAGCACCAGTTCATAGCTTATAAATGCTATAATATGAAGCACCTCACTTTTATCATTTCAAACACAGTAAATTTTGCAGTGTTAAATATATAGTGTTAAAGTTCATTTACTCTTTTAGAGATGTTCCAACAATGTAATGAGTAAAACGCCACCTAGTGTTGGTGACAAAATCTGGTGTTAAAAGACGTAGAGTTAACGTAACTCCAGAAGCTCCGCCCACCTCTTCACATTTGAACCAAACCATTCCTGGACTCTGTGGTCAACGTTTCATTTGCCATCGAAAACTACGGTAAGAATATTTATTCTGTATTAACTTTTTTTTTTCCTATTTCAAAAATATATGATGTCAAATAAACAGTGTTGTTGGTTGTTCCCCGCAGTATTTTAGCTAGTTTGGCACTAATCACTAGACGGCTGACGTGGTCGAGTGAAAACCTAGCTTAAAATGCGCGCCAACTCCGTCATACTTGAATAAGTTTGTAAATATGTATATTTTAATGGGGATTTATAGCTTTATTTATTAAATCTAACTTAAAAACTCTGGTCAACTCTGGGTCTGTCGTGGATTGAGGAATAAAATCCCTGTGTTTGTGAAAAACAGCGGGTAAAATTAACCTATTTTTTGTGCCTTGTGGCTGTGCGTAATGTCACCCCCTCGCCCCTAATGTTGTTCGTATATAGTTTTACTTAATTTTGAGTGCTATCTTGCCGCTATCATAGACTCCTAGACTGCAGTAATGGTCATTTTTTTTTGCTTTTATTTTTATTTTTTTACTCTGACTCAACTAATTTAGCCGTTTTGTTACAAAGGTTATGTCCGTTTTCAGGGAATTGTGGGACGCGACGTCACGGTCTCGTTTTGATTGGTCGTATTAGTTCCGGTTCTCATTCTGGTCGTCTTGTAAGAGGTGTAAAGATCTTGGCAGATTCTTTGGTTCTTGGCGCCGACCTTGCGATCCTGAATTACTGGCCATGTGAGTGATTGTTCAGTTTATTGTATTTTGTTGTGGGCTTTGGTCTTCACATGGCGGGGGTAGCCGATTTTGCTAACTCAGACAGCTGTCGTTCTCCTGCGGTTGCGGAAGATTTGCCGGTATTGCATTTGAATTGAACCAGGCTAGCCACGGTAGAATCGCGTTCAAGCAGCCACTTTCATTGAAAACTCTATGCGAACGCATGACAACCCGAATTCCGGGCTTCCGCGTTCAGATCTCCCGTTCACGCGTCGCTATGCACGTTTTTTGAATCCGGTCGCGGGCTTCACCGGCTGAAGGCGCGTTTATGAAACCGCTGCCTACACACGCACGGTCGGTGATTGAATGCAGCATCAACCCTTTTGGTTTTTGACCATCGATGTTTCACCGGAAAAATGTCGGTAGTTATACTGCACGGTTAAAAAAATTTGGGAAGAATGTAAAAGACAAATATGTCGACTGTTTTTTAAAAGATTTTTCCAACTTTAGGAAAACTCCCGATAAACGTATTTTCGTTCGAAGGGAGACTGTCGCTGCAGCTGCGCGCACATCCATAAAGGAACATATGTACTACGTTAGTTTATGCAACTCGCTGTTCATTTAGTGAGGAGAAACAAAGCGTGCATTATATTATTGGTACATTTTCTTTACTCAGGTGATGGGATTTTTGTTGGCCGGCAGATGTCGCTGTTGTGGTTCTCTTGATGTGAGCTTTGTTTAGAAGTTTTTTGATACATTTTTTTAACATATGATATTCTTCCAGCAGCTATGCTCTATTGTAAAGGACATGTTTGCTCTTATTATAATTGCCATAACATTGTACCATTTTAACTATGAGAAATTATGTGCTGCAGGAACCATGTTGATTAAGACCAGACTTGGTGATGTCCAAAAATATGTGAGAGTAACGGAGCTTGATCTAAAAGAGTTTTTGATTGCAGGTAACAAATTGAACACAACATTTAATTTAAAGCTTTGAATTGTAATTGATAGTGTTTTTTTCTCCTTAGTCTTGTTCACGTTGAGTAACTGAGCGTGTGTTTTGGGTAAAAAAAACGATTAAGTAAACCTTCATGCGTTGATTTATGAATGTTTGTTGTCCCTGACTTCTTAGATATGTTGGTATTTAAAGAATATTATTTCATACATCTGGTTTAAACAATCATGTTGTTGTTTTTCTTGCAGCATTCGCAAAATTTGGTGTGCCTGCTGTGACAGAAGGTGTAAAGGTTGTTGACAGCTTTGGGACTGAGTTGGATGATGATGTATTTCAGGATGTAGTTAAGGATCCCTCTGTCGGAGTGATAACCATCCATTATGCCACTGGTTTGTGCGAATTATATTTTCTATTTTTTCGTAAAAGAACTTGTTTGACGTCTTCTTTCATTCTAATTTTCTTCTGTCAATGTTTAGATCCTGTTCCTATGGTACAATCTTCTGACCAATCAGAACCATCCTCCCTTGATTCATCTGATTCTCAAGACACCGTCATCCTTTCGGAGAGTCCATCCAGTAAACGGCAAAGGCTAGACACAGAGGCCAAGCACGTAAGAATTATTCTAATCAAATGATTATTTTTAAGGATATGAACCCCTAAAATAAATTTTGCTTATTGAATTTAGTCTATTGTCTTATCCTTGTTACATGCATAAGTTCTTTTTTTCTGTATTTTTAGTTGGTGGAATCCATTCTTACCCAAAAACCTGGTGGAGAACGCATAATAAATGAATATAATCGAAGCAAGTCTTTATCAGATGAAACCAGAAGAAAAATGGTTAACATACTGGCTGCTGACATGACAGAGAAGAATGGGTAATATATCATTATGGCTTAGTAGAATAAGTGTATCATAAACATGTAATTCTCATCTTTAACAAAGCATGAAGCAGAGCTTACATTACATACACTAAGAATTTTTTTATTTTTTTGTATTGCAGGACATCACCACCAAGACAGGTGAAAGAAATGTATGCCAGGGGAATTGTGAGCTTCTTTCCCTATCTGAGTGATCCTTTCTCCAGGACCGGTTATGTAAGTCACACCAAAAACGATTACATTAAATGTTTATTAAGACATTTGACCAATAAAAGTTTTGAAAGGTACTTTTTACAAATTAAATAGATAAAAAAGTAACACATGCTTTGTATACCAAGTTTATCCAAATTGTGAATGTGGAACTACAAATGAGATGTTCCCTGTCTTACCAGGATCATTACTACGATGGCGAGAGTGGCACAGGCTACTTGGCATGGAGGATTAAAACTATTCAGCGATCTGCTGCAAGAGACAGGCGATCATCATATGGAGGTAACACTACTATTCTGAAAGAGTTTAAAAACTTTGGAATTAATTTTCATTAAATATAATTTTCTTGCATGTTTGGCTATCAAAATATGTCCTGTGTTGTAAAGAATCACCTGGAGGAACATCTTATGATGATCAGCTTGGAGGACCAGCTGCCAGGCGAGAACCCCAGTTAGTTCCAGAAACTGTGCTGAGTGATGATGAGTGTAAAGAGGCCATCGCATTGATTAAACATTCAGCGGATGAAGATGTAATCAAGAGGAAGATGAAGCTGACATTTGACTTCCGCCGCAACATGGTCCTTGACCCGCAGCAGTCAAGCAATGTTCTGACAGTCTTTCCACGTTTTAAAGATATCAAAGGCTTGGTAAATAAATAAACCTATTCTTGAACACAGTTCATAATTTCAGAAGGTTTAAAGAATCATCAGTGAAATTTAAGTGTCTCTTCAATGTAGGTGGAACAAGATTTTACTCTGATGTTTGGGGAGGAAATCTCAGGCAAGTTTCTGGAAAAATGGACAACTGCATTCAAGCAGAAAGTCATCCAACAATGCAGGAAGCTGCAAACCACCAGTGAGTTGGAAGATCTCCTCCTGGCAGCTGATAACCCTGACAGTGGAGCCGAAGTGGATGACAGCATTGGTAAGAGTTACACGCAGTTGACACTCTACTAATTTTCTGTAAATTAAAATAAACTTGACAGTTTAAACTACAGTTACAATAGTATAGTTGCAATAGTTACAATTTTTTTCTTTTACTTTGTCCTATTACTGTGTGACATGTTGGCAATAGTTAAAGGGTTAAATGAAAATATTCTATAAGCATGTCTGACTTTTGCTGATGCTCCATTTGAATTAAATGTTTGTGTATTTACAGGGTGGGACAGTGACCTCTCATCGATTCTGCTGCTGTTGCACCTTATTCCTCCCTCTGCCCAAGGTCGTAAAAGACCAGGAAAAGTGTCTGCTTCCCAAGCAGAAAAGCATTTGGTGGTCTTCAAGAAGGTGTGTTTTTATTTTCAGCATTGCGCCTGGTGCTGTCATGTTGGGAATACATGTGCAGATACCATGATTAGCACCAGAAAGTTTTCTTATGCCCAGTTACATTATTTCCCAGCTCTAAATGTAATTTTTTGGAATGAAATATAACTATGGTGTCATTGTAAAAGCCTCAATGTATTTTTCATGTTATTTCAGATAGGAACCAACATTGTAGAACATCTTGATTCCATTACGACAAGCACTCAACCCTATCTCCTGGCTGTTGGACGAAGTAGGAAAGAAATCCATCAGTTCTTTATCATACTTGACAAAAATGCCATCGCTTGCAGGTCGGCTTCCTCACTCAGTGCCTTTGATGAACTATTCAAGGCACATTTTGTTTTTGCCACGAAATACAATCCAATGCTACACAACATGTTCACATTCATCCAGACAACTGTGTACAACATAGATGTTGGGAAAGTGAAGGAGAGCCCCCGTGTTGCAGAAGTTCGGGCCAGGCTGCTTCATTAGCACTTGAACTTGTCTATTTAAGATGAGGTGTTTTGTTTGTCACTCTGAGTTAACTTGTTCAAATACTCTTGTTAGGCATTTACGAGTAGTTCATGGTTACATAGATGGGAAAAATCTACGATGTGCTCAGACTGGATGTGGTCGTGTACTTGGGACTTTTTCTGGATTTAGAAAACATTTAAACACCAAACACATGGACACAATTGAGCAACAAGGCCAGAACGATGTCAGTTCAAGCAGGCCAAACCTTGGTGATGCAAGAGACCTTGTTACTGTTGATGTGGAGGCAGCAGCATCAACAGCTACCCAATTAACAAAGTCCAGTCCTTTAGACATGTGTGCCACTGCCATTGCACAACTCAAAGCAGCTGGATTAAGTCAGTCAAACGTCACAAAATTTGTCTCTTCAATGGAGGAAGTAGTTTTTGAGCTTCACAACCAGGCTAAGGAGGTAGCGTTACAGTGCATTACACAGGAACCAGAAAGTAGGAACAAATTGGAACAATCATTCAAAAATTTGGAAAATCCATTCTCATCTTTAAATTCTGAAGCAAAACTCCATAAGCACTTGAAACAGAAATGGGGAGTTATTCAGCCAGTTCAAAAAGTACTTGGCACAAGATTTGATAGCAGAAGAAATAAAACTACTGGGACATATGATCAAGTGATTGTAACTGATACATTTGCATATGTTCCCATCTTGGAGACATTGAAGAGTATTTTACAAAAGGATAACATTGAAGACATGTTCAAACCCAGGTATATGTCTAAGGAACGTGTGTATGCAGACTTGAGAGATGCATCCTATTTAAAAGAGAATCCACTGTTTTCAATTGAAAAAGATGCCTTGCAAATCCAGCTGTTTTACGACGATTTTGAAACTGCAAATGTATTGGGACCCAAAAGGGGTCTTCATAAATTGGGCGCCATATATTTTACTCTAAGAAATTTCCCCCCTACTTTTAATTCATCTTTGAACAATATTCATTTGTGTGCTCTATTCCATGCTCAGGACATCAAGCGATATAGCTTTAACTTAGTACTTGAACCGCTTATTAATGATCTGAAAGTGCTTGAGACTGAAGGACTTAAAATTCCAAATTTTGAACACATGATTCGTGGTACTGTTGTGCAAGTCACTGGTGACAATCTTGGTTTGCATGGCCTGTTTGGCTTTGTGGAGTCATTTGGAGCTCGATATTGCTGTCGTTTCTGCCTTCTTGAAAAACACAATTTTCAAAATGTATTCTGTGAAAATGATCCAGAGGTTGTTTTAAGAACAGTTGAAATGCATGCACAGCACTGTCAAACTGTACTAGCAGATCCCAGACTTCCTCATGTATATGGTGTGAAGCGCTTTTGTCTATTGAATTCCCTGAAGTATTTTAACACAGCCAACAACTTCTCTGTAGATATTATGCATGACATTCTAGAGGGAGTTGGTCAGTTTGAAGTGAAACTGGTTCTGAAATACATTCAAAGTAACTTCTTAAGTGCTGAACAAGTTGCTGGCAGAATACATGCATATGACTATGGTTTTAATCAGCAGCGAAACCGTCCATCTCTGCCTACAGATAAGTTGATGGATGGAACCAATGATTTGGGATTAAATGCCATACAGTCCTGGTGCTTGTTGCGGAACACGCCTATGCTTTTTGGTGATTTGATTGAGAGAGATGATAAGCACTGGCGTCTCCTACTTTTGCTTCTACAAATAGTTAACATTGTCTTTTCCCCAGTTTTGTCAGAGGGCATGACCATATACCTCAAACATTTAGTCATTGATCATCATCAGCTATTCAAGCAGTTATTTCCTGAAATAAATCTCTTGCCAAAACATCATTTTATGATCCACTACCCCCGAAGTATTAGGCACATTGGTCCAATTTTGCACACTTGGTGCATGCGTTACGAAGCAAAACACAAATTTTTCAAGCAACAATTAAAAAACTTTAAAAACATCTCAATGACATTAGCTAAAAAGCACCAAAGTTATATGGCAATGTATTTTGAATCTTTTGGCAAAGAAAAATTACTTTTGGGTCCTGGAAAGATGATGACACTTTTCGAGTTGGGACAGGGTGCAGAAATTGCTGTAAAATTGGGAACTGATTTGTCAACCTCTGTGTTTTTTGCCAAATGGATAAAAAATTATGGTACAGAATACCGTCGTGATTTCATAGTATGTACTGAGGTAGTGTGTGAGATGCCTGTATTTTGTAAAGTTGACATGATTGCTGTAAAAGATGATGCTGTTTTGCTTGGAGGACAATTGATGGAAACATTGTGTTTTGATTATCACTACCATGCTTTCAAGGTCCAACCCCATCCAGAAAAGGTTGTAAAACTATTTTACATAAATGATCTTTTTTATTTCAAACCTTTTGATGTTCAGATGAAGTACGGTACAAGTGATACCGGCTTATATATTGTTCCCTATTGTCATTTCATGGAGACTTAAGGTCATTGTTCTAAAGAGCTGATGTTGCTAAGCTGATAAGTTAACCTGTGGATTGGTTTAACATGTACCTCTGAAACTATCTACCTCGTAATTTTATGTTTTGCTATTTACCTGGGGTTCTGTGATGGACGAAAATTTGGAGTTGCACAACCCCACTGATACTGTGTTTGTTAAAAATGTGAACAATGTTGTGAACTGGGATACCTGGCACGGCAGGCGAATCTCATTTGGCAACGTTTCACTTTTTTTGCTTCACTATTTCTATTTTCCGTTGTTTGTACAGCTAGCGAGGAAAAGTAAATGCTACATGTTGCTTTAAAGAGTGATGTAGAATAAAGTTTTAAAAAACATGTTTTTGGTCCTTTTCTTTCCAATTATGTACTTTTGCAATGTTTTAATAAAATGTTATTTAACAATTGAAAAATGTAAATAATAAACTGAAACTTAGTTTTAACTTTCAAGACCAGCTTTTATCGGAGTTTGTTTTACTCAGCTAAAGAGTAAATTATTACCTCCAATTGAGAGTAAAGGTAACACCTTTCAGAGCCAATTGAAAGTGTAGTGTTGCCTCCAATAACTCAGTGCAGTGTTCAGTATTATTAGAATCAGAGTCAATTTCACACCTCAATAGAGTAATATATCAACTCTCCAAATAGTTATATTTACTCTATACAGAGTAAAATGATCCAAAGAGTTAAATTTTATTAACACTGTGCAGTGTCAGCCAGAGTTAAATTTTTACTCAATTTTGAGTTAAATTTACTCCAGAATTTTAACACTTTAGAAAGAGTTGGTTTAACACCAAATCTGATAAGGACCAAATACACTCGGAAATGGTGTTAAATGTAACTCTTTTTGAGTTGATTTAACACTACCAAATTTGCTGTGAAGGACTAGCAAACTAAAGATGGAGAAAAATGTCACAATGAGCTTTTATCACTTGTGTTTTAGCTAAAGCGAAACCTTCCCTGATCTGGAAACAGGGATCCAAGCCCGGGTTTGTGGATATATTACTGCGACTCTTTATACTTTGGGGATGCTCCGCGTTCACTAAACCAACTGCAGTTAGTTCAGAATGTTAACTGACACATCCAGACAAACACACATCACTCCAGCAACCAGCTCAGTGGGCTCCTTTCACTGTTTGTCATAAAGCCACTCCGATCATCCTTCCATTTATTTTCAAAACATTCCCAGTGGTCTTTTAATTTTAATTATCTTCTTTTAAGACCAAAAAAAACCCCCAACTGTTCTTCTAGGACATATTTTTTTTCTTTTGCAGAGTTCTTTAGAAATTTGCGTCTGAGTTGTGGGCGGGACTGATGGCACAGAGCAACCTTGCCCTCTTTCCCCTTCCTGTTGCTGAGAGCTCACTGTTCACATGCTCCCCTGCTAGCTTAAAGCTCCTCACACCCCCAACCTGAAAATAGCGGTGCAACAAAGAAGCCGAGCAATATTGGAGCCACCCGGCCGTAGAGTTTTTTTCAGATGCCAATTTGCGCAAGGAAAATGAAGACGTACATGGATCTAGTTGTCTTCAAGTAGATGGATCGGAATGGTACGGAGCATGGAGCAGAGTATTTTCCACTTTACAAATACGCTCTTTTTCAACTGAATTTCTTTGGCTGCTCCTGATTCACAACAATTTGAATATAGACATACTTAGAAATGCAATTTTACACTTAATTTTCTATAAACACGTCCGGAAAAATGCCACAAGACCATGTTAAAAATACAATCTTTATTGGAGCTGGTCTTTAAAGCTCTTAATGGTCTTGCCCCAGATCATGTAATAAGTGATTTCTAGATTTCTGCTAACCAGAATCGACTTGATGGGTCCAGAACATGACAGAAACACTGCTATCAGACCTGAACCGTGTTCGATGTCAACTTTTTGAATGGCTTTAAATACTAAAAAATTAGTTGCATCTTATTTTCTTTTACTTGTTTACTTTAATTGTTATGTCTTTTATGTATTTCACTGCCTTTTGTTCTTGATTTGCTCAAGTTGTCATTTTCCTTTCATCTCTCTCTATTTCAAAGCCCTTTGGCAGCCTGAAGGCGTTGCAAACGTCTGTATGAAGAGAGATTCATTCACTTATATTGTGGGCATGTGAACAGACTCAGGAATGCCACCGAGGAAACTATCCGTTATTTCCAGAAATCATAAACTTTGACTGTTAAATTGTAACTGAACCTGTTGAGCCGTGGATCAAGCTCTCACTTTAGTGAACTACGGTTACTTCCTTTACTGAAAAACCCCGCGATGTCACAGTGGATGGCAGGCAGCGTGGGTGGAGCGTGTTTGCTTTCCAATTCCTTGATGCCACAATAATAGTTCTTGTGTCCTGAGGCAGAGGCAGTTTGTTTTTCTGCCAGCTGGAGTGTTTGGAGAAACCACCAGCGGCAGCACCAACCAGCTACAGGCAGCTCCGAGCCCAAATACAACGTCAGAGGGGCAATGTAAAAAAATGAGACTTTAATCTCTGATGACACTGGAAAATATGTCCATTTCAGCACAAGTTAAAAAATATTAAATACAAGATATTTTTCCATTGTTTTAAGTGAAAAAACCTGAACCAGTAAAATTGGTCATGGTAAGGTTTCTTAAAGTAAGATGACATTTTAAAATGAAATTCAATCTTAAAATGACATATGAACACTCACATTTAGGTTTATGCGCCGGTCACTGAAAATATTGTTTCATAAAGCATCAAAGAGTTGTGTATCATTAAGGGGTCTATATCAAGCTTTTCTTTCAGAGTAAACTATATCTAAATATATGATAATATATTACTTTTGGCACACTAAAGACCAATTTCTTATGAAATGAGAGTAAATAGACGACTTGATCTGTGAGGCTCCGCCCTTTGCACAGCCCATTTCATGACGTCAACTTAGAGCCGGCCTCAGCAGCGTGTCTGTGTCTCGCCCACGAAAACAAACAACATTCGAACTTTTGCAAAGATGAATGTCCATATTGCGCCGATAAAATCAGAGCGTTTGGCTAAGCACCGCCAGCTCCATGGAGAAAGTGGGTGTGTGTGTTAGCCTGGGGGCGGTGCTAGCAGCGCAGACTCTTCCTGGAAGGGGCGGTTCCTCACTTTGTGATGTCACAATGTGAGGACTTGCTTGTTTTTGTAGATCGGGAGGGGAGGGTGTTCAGAGGGCAGGGCTTTAGAAGAATGCTCAGAAATGCTTGAATGGATCTGAAAACCACTTTGGGGATGTTTTTTTCTTGAAGAATTAACATTAAAAAAAGCTCAAAAGGTTGATTTTGCATGATACAGGCTTTTTAAAGTAGGTACATTTCTACACTTTTCCTCCAAATATATTCTGTTTCAGTGACAAAACAGTCCAACTATCCTTTTTTCCAGATCCATAATCATCTTTTAGACCAGAATTTCCCATTTTAAGATGAAATTGTCATAAATAGATTCATAAATTACAAACTTCTGTCCGGCTTTTGTGAGATAATTTCAAGATTTCAAGTATCGTCAAACAAGTTGCTAAGTTTTACTGCGACATTACTTGTATTTTAGTTTTGCCCTAAATCAACTGTTATGAGATATTTAAACCGGAAAGTAGACAAAAATACTAAAGCTGAATCCGATTTGCGTCCGTACCCCTTTGGCTCCTCCCTATTGGTCCGATTGTAGGGGCATTGGAAGCTGCAGTGGTGTGCATAGGTGTTCTTTTAGGTTTGTAGTGACTTAAGGTTGGCTATCCCTCCGCCAGTAGGGTGATCTGCATGGCTACTGTAGATGACAGGCAACTCTTGATGCTGTCATTTAGCGATAGTAAGACCTTGTTTTGTCCATATCTCTGTAGGGTTAAGGAGAAGCCATAGGGGAAGCAACTTAGATTCAGCCTTGGTGGGGTGTTATTTTTTTTGGATGTTATATGTGTATATACTATCAGCCAGGAACTGCTGGTTAACTGATCTTTAGAGTCTCTGTAGGACTGGAATTTGAGCTTTTAACTTCGCTCTGAATAGAAACCTCACCCTAGTCATATTTTCTCATGAATCCCACAGAACTTCCCTTCGATGACGCCTCACCTCTTCTCTGGAGCTGGTACCACGCTGGGGTCTGTCTTCCAGGCTGGTGATGACCGAGGCTTGACGACTTCCTGTGAGAGACAGATGAGATCATCAATGAGGCTTTGAAGCCACACAGGTGGGTAAAAACAAATATGAAGTGAATCGGAGGCTCAGTTCAGTCTAACGTTCTGGGATTTAAGGGTTGATTGAAGCTCAGAGCTGTTCCATGGACCAGTAAAGCTTGGCAAAATGTTGGTGTAAACAAACGGGGAGCAGGGGATGACTCTTTTTTATGAAGAAACCCATTATTGGGCATTAACTTTGAATTTTTTAAGACTCACGTTGTGTTCAGTGATTGAAATCTAAGATGCAGAAAACTAAAGGCTGAATTAGATTTGTGGCTTTGGCTCAAAGGGCGACCTATTCCAGGATAGACCCTTGAACTCACACACCTGGTATATGGCAATGCCCATGACTCTACACATTAGATAATGGAATGATGGATGACCAAAGGGTTTTACCAATGTCCATAAATGGGACCTGGAGTGAGTGAGTGTGATGCCAATTCAGTTGCCATTTTTTTTCGCGACATGGATGGAGCCAGTCAACGTTAGTAAGCAATGATTGGTCTGAGTTGGTTTAAGTCACTGTTTCTATGGCGACCACTCTTGCCAATCAGGGGGTGATATGTTGAAAGTCCACATGCCTTCCATTTGAAAGTGAGAAAACACAAAATCTGTCAATCAAAGGTTTTGAATATTGCACATGGGGTCCAGCAGGCTCCACCTACTTTTATTGAGGCATTTGATTGGCCAGTTTATAACTTGAATAAGTTGCACTACAGAATAAAATTAAGGAAAAAAATTAGCATTAGCAAGAACATGTTAAAAAAAGGTGTCAGAGCAAGAATGGTTATTCTGAAAATGTTTATTCCTCTACAGAAGCCTTTGGGAGTTTGGCTTTTTAGAGCCAGTGGGTCCTTCCTGATTAAAATCCCACTGGGGAGGGACCACACAGTTCAGTTTCCATACACAGTCAATGGATTTGGGCTTAAAGATTAGTCAAATTTGAGTATTTTTTCTGAGATGTAAAAAATCTTCCCAGGTCGACAACCATCCTCCTTAACGGGACACCTTTTGGTAACATTACAAAAAAGAAATGCATAAGTTACAGTCGTTTCCGGATGCATGTACTGCAGACGATGTTTGCTTTTAAAATATGACTCACACAAACATGCTGGCCTTTATCTATTATTAGTTGTTTATTTTGAGTATGCAAAGAACGTGGAAATCATATTAAACAAGGTGGAGGAACACGGGTACAAGTCGAAGTATTTTCCTTTTATTCGGCGCTCGTCTGTATTCCATCGTGTTTTGTTTAATCAAAACAGGAACCAAAACTATCCGGTGTATTCCTGCAGAAATGAGCTTCAAACTGTGGTCCAACGAGGAACCATGGTGGAACAATCATCACCATCATGGATCAAACCCTTAGGTGGCAGTTGGCCGCTCCCAAAATAACAATAAATAAAATAAACACAATAAAATAAACTATATTTGCTCAGAATTTTAATGTAAGAGTCGGAAACATTTAAATTCACCCCAGTGATGAAAGTGACTTTAAGAAAAATGCACCAATGGGTTTAATACTAAAGTGAAAGAGGCTGAAATAATCAATTTTCTTCTTTCAGTTCTCCTTTTTAATGTCACAAAAAAAACGTTTTTACTCAAAGATCCCAATAAATGCATTAGCTCTACTTAAGACGTGTCATCAAAAAAGAGGTTTGTCAAAATCTAAAGCTGTTCTTATCTCTTAAAATTAATGAAGCCTTAACAATAGTTTAATCTGATCACATCATTTACAATAATAATAAAAAAGATTCCAGTTCCTGTTTATTGTTTAATGTTCTGTCTTCTGTTTGTTTGGCCTGGACATTTATTTTTTAGCCATAATAATAAAAGAAAAGAAATCCTACAGAAGAAGGGGAAAAAAAGGAGCCCAAATAGTTCTGTGCATGAAGTAAACTCAACATTTCTGACAAGTTATCCTCTAAAAACGAATCTGAAATCCACAGCTAAACAGTAAAGTCACTGAAAAAAAGGAAAAACGCTCATTCAGAAGCAAAAACTTCATAAAGGTTCCTCAAGTTTTGAGGTCTGTGCCAAATTATTTAAAATAAGGTACAGTGGAGGAGCTAGAACATTTGATGAAGGGGGGGGGGGGGGGGCAATAGATTTTGGAAAGGTGGCAGTTAAAAGCAGCAGAGTGGACGGCCATTGCCAATGAAAGGATCGAAAATATTCTCAAGATTTAATTAGAAAAATGTTGCTTGGTATTTATTTATTTTTTTGCCAAAAGAAGCTTGTATAAATGATTTACTAATATTTGTCAATAATTATACTAATGCTGGAAAGTTGAGATTGTTGTAATTGAATGAATTAAACCCTGAGGAGGAAGTTAACGAGTGAAGCTCTGTTTCCTTTAATTAGCAGGACAGTGAGTGACGGGTCTGTAATCCAATTCCTCCAGTTACTTCCATAGGAAAAACATGTTTTTGGATGTGGAAAAAACTCACAAAGCCGCTGCGGCTCAGTCCTCTCACCTCCCTGCATTCAATTTCTGTTCAGGAGACAAAAGCTGAGTCAGCCAACAAAAACGCATGCATCCTTGTGTCTCCTCCTCCTCCTCCTCACCCTCACTTCTTTGGTCTGCCTCCATTTTGACCACCACGTCGCCATCTGCTGGCTGCTGCCTGGTTCTGCCGGGCGGCGGGCTGATCAGGTTGATGGTTCTGGATCTGGGCGACTGGTCCGGGGAGCCGTTGGTTTTGGGGTCGGTGCTGCTGCTCGGCTCTCCAGATCCTCTGCTGCACAGACAGAAACCCCTTAGTGAGGGTTTAAAACTGAGGACACCTGAACGGATGATGGGATGCAGAGGTGGTTTCAGCCTGTGAGGTCATGGTTTTAGCACCCTCTGTAGGGGAAAGTTGTGTCAAGTTCCCACCCTACTCCCTAAAAAACTATACAGAGCGAAGTGCCCTGGACACCGTGCTCACTACTTTTTTTTAAGAGGAATGTGACGTCATCAATTTCTGATCTAATTTAATTGATATGAGCATTTTGCGATGACAATTCATGACTTCACTCAGTCTTCTGCAGATAAAAACGGTGGTTTAAAATGGTTTATTAGAAAAATACATTTACATTTTGTTCTGGCAAAAATTGTTCAGACGCAATGCATTGTGGTCTATATTAGCCAATCCAGTAAGCATTACTGCACACTGGCTTTTCGCAGAGACTTCCGTGAAATTTCTAGGGCAATCAATTTTGGAATTGTAGATTCGGACAGCACTACAAAATGGCAAACGCACTATAAAGTGTAGTGCATAGGGAAGGAATTCAGACAACGCCATGGGATCTATTTCTTGAAGTGGTTCAAGAAATGTTTTGCATCAACTGTGAATACATGCAATATGCATTCTTGAATGCACATCACATGGTTGTGTACGTAGGTGTTTATCAATCCCGTTGGTCGTTTACAATAATGTAGGAATGACACCCCCCCCCCCCATTAGTTTAATTATGTCCCGCTGAAGTCCTGGACTGTGGACCCCCACCACAGTCACCAAAATTTGCACACACCTAGTACCTGACCCCCCCCCCCAAAAAAAAACAAGAGTTATACATTTTTATTTTGCCTCTACGTCTACGTGTTAAAATCATAAAAACAGTTTGATATCAATTTTTGGAGACTTTCATGGTAACAAAATGACAATTCAGACAGCAGCTCAGTTTCTGGTTCTTTGTGAAATTATTGTGTAATAATGAAGAAAACTATTTGTAAAAAAATAAAAACCAAGAAGAAGTTGCACCAAAAAGGTGGATATCAAGCATTGCTACAAAAAACGTTTTAAGATAAATTATTCAGACCAAATTGTAAAAGAAAAAAAAACTGAAAAAGGCCCCTGACTACTAAGGGTTATACACACAAATATTGGTCATTCTCTGTTTAATTTGGCTTTTCCCTAAAATTTTTCCATGAAAACTGATTAAAAATAATGACTATTTATGTTAGCTCGCCTCTACATAAATAGTTTGCATGATTAAATGTAATATTTCACACTAGTTGGTTTGAAGGCATAAGTATGCGTGTGTGAACACTATTTGTATTGTGTACATGTTGACATGTGGACATTTTTGGAGCAAACAGGTGTGTTGATAACATTTGAGTGTGAGTGTGGACAGGCCCCGCCCTTAAAACTTGTAATACATCTGAACCTCACTGTAAACAGTATAATCATCCAGGAACTTGCTGCTTTACGCCGCTTCATGGTTTTAACCCCCCCCCCCCCATAATCACCCTCCTATCCCCCTCTTTCCAACCTCCTTCTCTCTTCTCCCCTTCTTTCCTTTTCCATCCGGTCCAACACAAAAGACTTTCAAATATGATTAAAATTAATAAAGTTTGGCCTCGATTACAAAATGGGTTTATTCAGACATACCTCTGGTTTGTCAGAAGATTTATAACCCCTGTTATTAAAGTAAAATAAGTCCAACACAAGAGGCCCTCAGTTCTCATCTGTTTGCCCAGCTGTTGGACAGGACAAATAAAAAAAAAAAATAATGACTGAAAAACAAAAGAGGCAAGTGAATGTTAAAAAAGCTGGAAAAGCTGTCTTTTCTTTTCTTTTTTCTTTTTAATTTTACTGTAGTTTAGTTTTCCAACCCAATAAAGTCTAAAACATAAGATTCAGAAATTGCTTAGAAAACATATTTTTGGCGTCTCATGCATCGTCACTCACTTCAGGGCGGCTCTCAAAGCCCTGTTTTCATCTTTGAGTTTCAGGAAATCCTTCTTCAGGTTGGTCATCTCTCCAGCTGCAGATGAAGGACGAAGCAGACGGGGGTTAAAAGAAGGATTGTGTGAGGAAACCACCACGAGTGAAGCATTCATGAGGCAAAGTGGAATACCCAGGATGGAAATGTGCTGGAGGCTTTGAATTTGCGAGGCTTCGAACTCCTGCTGCCGTCTCTTGGCCACATCCTGGGTCACTGAGCATCTGTCACAAAGCCCCGCCCTCAGTCTGCGGGCGACAAGAAGACGCTCAGATCTGGATAGTGCTAACACAGAAGGTGATACTGCTCGTCATCCTGGGTTTTGCCAACCACAGTGCTGCAAAAACTGAAACCTAAAAACACTTGACTCAGCAGAAATTGTTTTTTTTTTGTCTTGCAAGAAAAACGATTGATTTAAAAAAGGCATTTTCGACTTATTTCTAGGGGGTTCAATTAAATGTATTGAATTAGTTCCTATGAGTGATGGAAGGAACTGAAACTATGAAAATATTTGAACTGCATGTAAATTAATAAAAGGTAATGTTGAACTGGACAAGAATAAAAATTTTTAAATTTTCAGAGTAACTTTTACTAAGGAGTAAATATTTTGTGCTATCATGGAGTGCACTGACAAAGACACGCACAGCTCTCCTTGAGCTGCAGCAAACTTCATCCATTCACCTCCTTGACTCCTTTTGAGGTTGCTGGAGCCTATCCCAGCTACTTTTGGGCAAAGGCGGGGTACACCGTGGACAGGTCGCCAGTCTTTCCCAGGGTCACACAACAAAAAACACTCACATTTACATCTAGAGGGAATTTTAGACACCAGTCAACCCCATGAAGCATGGACATGCAAAGAACATGCAAACTCAGAATGGAGATTTGAGCCAGGGCCTTTTCACTATGAGGCGTGCTGGCCACTACACCACCATGCAGCCCCCGTTTAAACTTGTTTATGTAAATTTAATTTCCTGAGAGGAAGAGATCTTGCAGTTATGACTTTGGCCTAGACCTCATTGATGTTCTACTGTTTTCAGATCCTTTCTTTTTACCTAAAGAAACTAGCAAATCAAATCCTTTCAACAGGGCTTTGCAGGTTTTTCTGTGAGAATCGTGAGTGAGCTTTGACAGTCCCCAGGCCCGTTAAAATGAATCGATAGCGCTTTGAGACGGAAACAAAAATGCACAGTTTTCATGCAACACTTGTGCAAGTGTGGGGCAACATGTTTGCAAATACTTGAATTTACGCCTAAACTTTGACGGCGCTTCTGAAAACATTTACGCAACATCAGTTCTGAGTAACTCTAGAATAATCCCACATTTGCTTTATTTTATTTTTTTTCTTCCAAAATTTGGCGTGGACAGAGCTCAGTCGAATGTTAGCTGGGTTGACCTTTCAGGTCATGCTTTGGTTTTGCACGACGCGGCTGTTTGATCACACCCGGGTGAACCAGATCTTTGAGGCGGCCACCACCGGGCAGCATGTCATGCGTGTGAAAGTGTGACTGACCTGTTTTCTAGCGTCCTGATGTTCTCTGTGAGCAACCGTTGCTGCTCCTTCATCTGCTGGTTTCTGCTGAACAGTTCCTCCATCCGCTTTGTGTCACTGTGGAAAGAAAACGAGGATTTCAGATATTTTAGGTCTTCTAGAGAAAAGAGCCACTATTGTGTTTTTTTTTTTTTAGGGAGAAGAGCTCATCATGAAGGTCCTGATTGTGGGAAACTGTTTCCTGGACCTTCAGATAAAAGAGTGGATGCATCATCTTAGCTTTGCTAATCAGTTAAAACCATCATTCTTGTGTCTATGCTTTAGTTTGTCGTCCCACCAACGAGCTGACAAAAACGAAGCTTCAAATCAATGGATCTGAATGCTAGAAAATTCTGTTAAGATTTTGGAAAATGTGTTATTTATTTATTTCCAGCCTGATCGTCTATCATTGTGACCTTTTACAATAAAGGCTTCAGACAAAAATACCTTCAAATCATTTTTCATCATTTAAGACCCATTCATTGAAAAAAATTTTTTCTTGTGGCATTTTTTTTCATAACGGAGGACAAATATCAAGGACATTTAGATTAGAACTGCATTCCTGAGTATTTCTTTATTCAATTTCTTTGCTAATCAAGAGCAGAAGAAAAAATGTGGTTTGAATAAAGTCCCATTACTAGTCACACACCTGGGTGTGACAAATTTGATCCATCCCCTGCGGGAGCGGTGAGCTTCAAACACGGGCATTCTCAGGAACCACTTTGGTGGTTTTACCCCCCCTAATCCAAGCCCTGAATGCTCAGTGTCAGGCAAGGAGGCAGTGGGTCCCATTTTATGACTCAGCCTTGGATCAGAACTCACAACCTTGTATTGTCAGAATGGACACTGGCTGAAAAAAAGAGGGAATTTGAGAGGCAGAAGTTCCGTGCTCTGCTCCAACCCCATGAATCCACTTGAAGACGACTAGATCCATGAACGTCTTTGTTTTCCTCATCTGAGCTGGAATCTGGATCTAAACTGTACGGCTGGATAGCTCTGATATTGCTTGCCATTCTTGTTGCACCGGTAATGTTAGGTTGGGGGTGTGAGGGACTGTTAGCTAGCGGGAGAGCGCATACCGGTAAATAGATGGTTCAATTATGGATGATGGGAAGGAGGGGAGGGTTGCTATCTGCCAACAGTCCAGTCCACAACTCGGAGGGAAATTTGTAATGAACTTCTGCTGCTCTGCAGAAACTATGTCCTAGAAATTGACTAAGGTTTTTTGATTATGGCTAAAAATGGCATAATTACAATTAAAAGAACGCTGGGAACGCTATGAAAACAGATCAAAAGATGATCAGAGTGGGACTTTGAAAAAAATAAGACGAACAATTTTAGAATTTCCTTATAGAAATCTCCAAAACTGAAACAACACTGAAATAAATTGTTATATTTTTTACACAATAGTTTGCAAATCCATTCAAATACTGCAGGTTTGGTAATTTAGTCTTTCAGGGTAAAAGGAGCTTTGTGTTGAAACGTCTGTTTTTCTGGAAAATCTTTGGCTCTGCTAAGAAGAACGGCAGGTCTGTCCACCTGTTAGGGGTCAGGAGGGATGGGCGGAGAGCAAACAGGGTCAAAACAGGGTTTTTCCTAGATAGAGTCAGCAGAGTGAATCTTCACAGTAATTTGATGACGACAGACACTTAGGAGGATCCCAGCAGTTTTTGTTTTTAACAGGAGTAAAAGTTTTCATGAGGAAATAAAAAAACCCAAAGGTTAGATGCATGTTTGATTGTATTTGCCTTTGTCGGCAGGGCGGTTTAGCTGCATCTTCATGGTAGTGAGACGGACGTGAATGGAAAGCCTGGATAAACGAAATGACCAAATCGTGAATTCTGGAGCTTAATGGAGGATTTTTTTGTTAAACCCCCTGCTAAAGACTCACATTATGTTTTTTTTTTGGAGACTGTATAATGAATGGTTGTGTTAGCATGTATTTGAGGTCCTTCAAGACAATTGGATGTTTGTTGACATATTTCAACATTTAGATAAAGTGTTTCCATGAATATTTAGTCAGGTCTCACCTCCATCAAGCTTTTACTTACTACTATTTGAAGCATCAAGTCTCTGTCACACAGTAACGATAACAGTATGTCTGGAATCTAGAATATCTTCTTTCAAATGAACATATTTTGTTCACTGGTGTTGAAACACTGAAGCATGTGTTCCCTGTTCTCTCAGTATGTTTGAACGATGGAATTGTTGGGGTAGAAACTCTGATGCAGAGACAGGAGGCAGAGCTGGAGGTAGCAGAGATGAAGATGGTGAGGTTCTCTTTGCCAGTGACCAGGATGGAGAGAGATCTGGCATGAATCTGTCAGAGGAACTGATCATTCCAGATGTTCTGGAGATAAATGCAGGGAAACGGAATAAAAATGGGGAGCAATATCAGGGCTATCCAGCTGTACAGTTTAGATCCAGCTCAGACGAGGAAAACAAAGACGTACATGGATCTATTTTTCCACAAGTAGATGCATCAGAGTGGAGCGGAGCACAGAGATCGTGCCCCGCCCGGCGTATTTTCTACTTCACAAATATACCTTCTTTCCCCCTGGTTCACAACAATTTGAATAAAGAAAAACTCAGAAATGCAATTTTTTTAGCATAATGTTTTTTATATATGTCCTCCATTGTCAGAAAAAAACTACTAGAACAAGTTAGAAACACCAAAAACATGATTTTATTGGTGTGGGTCTTTAAGACGATTACTGTAGGTATTTTTCTGGCTGCATATTGTGCTGCTTAGTAGTATTTGGTCATTGTGACCTGTTCTGGATTCTAGAGTCATTTCTAGAAACAGTTATTTGAATTTCTGACCATTATGTGACGTAAATTCTGTTTACTGGATGGTTTTCGTGAGAATTCCTCTGCTTGATGTCAGTACCATGTGGATGTCTACAACACACAGTTTTATCCACTAAAGGTTTAATCATCTATTCATTTTCTATTCCTGTTTGGGATCAAGCCTACCAAGCTGCTATCTTGAAAAAGGCGGGGTCTAACCCTGAACAGACTGCCTGTGCATCGCAGGGTCACGAAGTAAACAACACACTTTCTCACCTGGGGGACATTTTAGCATCATGAGTCAACCTATCTAGCCTGTTTTTGGACTGTGGGATGAAACCGGTGTCCCTGGACAAACACATAAGCATGAGGAGAACATGCACCCGGAATGACCCCAGCTGGGATTCGAACCAGGGCAACAGACCACTACACTACAGGGTTACAGTTACCCAATCACAGCCATTCATCAGTGCAGTTTCTGAATCAGATTTGCTAACCTAGGCACGTTAACATTGGGAGTTTGGTTATGCTGAGCTTTTTTCTTCAATGATTTGTGATCTTCACTTGTTACATGAAATCTTCTTCACCTTTATCCACCTTTGTCATGGTAGGGATAACATGTCAGTGGTCATCTTGACCCCATTGGATAGGACGAGGGTTAAATATTTCTAATTGTGAACATTTTTCTTTAAAAATTGAAACTGTGTTCCCCTTAAATCTTATTTCTGCCTTTCAATTCCTCATGAGATGAGACGTGATGCTGGGATTGGAGTTAAAAAGAACCCATTTAGCAGATTATCTGTCCTGATAATGATGAAATCTCACTGTTAAAACGGTCTGGATTGTGATGCAGGTTCATAAAATCCCTGCCCTTTCGTAGCTTAATTCATACATCTCTCTCTGGTTGTAACATGAGTCTATATCTTGTTCTTTTTCTGAGCTGCAGTAAGAAATGAGTCATCAACAGACTTGTTGCAACATGATCTTCCTCCCATGCCGAGCATAACGTGCACAAACACAAAGCCAGATGCAGGACCTGCATGCCCACCCAGCCCACAGAGCCTCTAGGGCCAACCTCCACTCCACGTTGGTGCCTCCCAAAGACGAGAAAGCATGAACGGTTGACTCACCAGCCCTTTTTGTTGGACAGCTCCCTGAATTTCACCTGCCACACTGGAGGAAAGCAAAACCACATTCAATCAGGAGGGCTTTAGATAATTGGACCCTTCAAGTTCTTCAGGTCTCCACTCACCCTCCACTTCACGATCATGGGCCTCTTGGAGCTTTCGCAGCGTGTCACCGAAGCTCTCCATCTCCTCTCAGCTTAAAAATCAACTGAAAAACAACATTTTTAAGGTAAATAATACAAAGAATTAAAAGATTCATCTCTAATTAGAATCATCTCCACCTGCAGCCTTTCTGTGAAATGATCAGGTTTCTGGAAAACAGTAAATCAGTTGGAAAAGCTGAGTTCACAGGCGTTATAGCCTGAGGACCGAGGGGAGGTCCTGAGAAATGACAGCCGACATGGTGCATTTCGACTCATGTGAAAACATTTGGTTTTGTTGTTCTTTTATCAAGAACGATTATAACTAGTTAGACCAGTTCCACCAGGCCAGACTCCAGTCTGCAGAAGGTGTTGCAACGTTATGAAGAACAACCTTGACAGTTTGAACGTGTTTTTTGTTTGCTCTTTTAAAACTTGTGTCTCATCAACAAAAAAATCGGTATTTTATGTCCATTACTTCCCCTTCTAATTCAATGAAATGTTAGTGAAAAAGCTGAGCACAGATGAAAAATGATTAAATTTGCACACAAAAAATCTCTAAGTATAATTGTTTATTAAATTGTAGAAATTCTGTGATGCCAAAGGGAAAATGTTTGTACCAAATACGTAGAAGTTAAAATGTAAAATAGTTTTGAAAAATATACAGAAAAATACCTAAAAAACCCTGAATCAACCTTAGAAAGCCATGTATATTTTTGCCCTTTGTTTGTTTTTTTGGGAGGAAAATCTGGAAGTTGGTACATTAGCAATAAATTTGACACTTTCAGAGAAAAATGTACCATCGACTCAATAGGAGAATGGTAATTTATAAATATTTATGTATGTATGTATGTATGTATGTATGTATGTATGTATGTATGTATGTATGTATGTATGTACGTATGTACTACGTACGTACGTATGTACGTACAAACGAACGAACGAACGTACGTACGTTCGTTCGTTCGTTCATTTATTCATTCATTCATTCATTTATTTATTTATTAATTAACTTAATAATTTAATGAACTTAACCTGTCCTGTCCAGCAGCTGAGCAGCCAGATACAAGCCTTTTGTGTTGGACAGCTGTTGCTTCTACAACAGGGGATTGTGAATCTTTGGACACACGAGGTGTGTATTTGTACAAACCCCTTCTGTATTTGAGGCTAAACTTTATTTGTATACTTTATTTGTATTCATTTTGTGTTTTTTTTAATGTTTGGACTGGACGGAAAAGAGAAGCGAGGCAGAGAGTGGAATTTTAAAGATGGGGGGAAACACAAGAAAAGGGGGGGGTAAAAAGCTTGAAGACAACAAACGAAGATCAAGAAGAGGAGGGGGTGGAGTTACAACATGTTGCAGTTTATCATTAGTATAATTTTTTTTTCCAAACACAAAATGAAAGGGACAAAATGGTTAAGAGGAAGAATAAAAAGTTTTTTCCCATTCAAATTAACTTCTGTATAGCACTATGCAAAAGGAACATTTGCTTGTTTGTTTTCTTGTTTTTATTGATCATTTCTAGCCCCGTAAAGTTTTATCAGTGAGATCATGTAGTTTTTTTTTAATACATGTAATCTTTTGCTTTGTCTTAAACTTTCATTCAGCCTATTCCATTATTAGTATCAAATGCAAATGTTTATCATAAGGGTTGAGCCTGTACACAAAGACACTTATCCACACACGTAATACATACCTATTTGGCTTCAAATATACAAACATATATGACAACATGCACAAAACAAATACAGATCCGCTCAGACACATGTACATAGGCATACAAACAAACATAAGTGTGTACAGAATGTCACTTGAAGGTACCTCAGGGTCAAGGAACTATCATTTTTACAGGATCTTCTCTGAAAGACAAACCTAGTAGACAGTTCTTATGGTAAAATATGTTCTTGTTGAGCTAATTTCGGAATGGTTCCCATTAATTAAATTAAAGAAAATATTGATTACATTTTGTTTGGACTGGACGGAAAAGAAGAGGAGGGAAGGAGAGAGGGGGATGTTAGAAGGATGATTATGGAGTGGGGGGGGGGGTAGAATCATAAAGCAACAAGTTGCTGGAAGTTTTTTATAATCATTACTGTCAGGTGCAAATGTTAGTCTAAAAGGGGCGGGGCCTGTCACTCAAATGTTATAAACATGCCTGTTGGCTCCAAAAATGTTCACATGTCAACATGTAGGCAGCAAACTCCAGTTCAAAGGAAATATGTCAACCAAATGCAGAAGTGACATTTGCTTATTTGCCTTCTTGTTTTTATTGATCAATTCTATCCTTGTAAAGTTTCCTGTTGATGTGGATGTTGGATGTGAGACCGCCTACTTTTATTGAAGCATCTGATTGGCCAGTTTATAACTTTAATTACTTGGACTACAGAAAAAATGGCATAAAAAATGAGGATTTTTGAAAACATGTGAAAAAATGGTATTAGAGCAAAAATGGTTATTCTGACAAATGAAATGACTGAGTGATAGCTGATTTCTCTATAGAAATCTATGGGAGTTTCTTAGAGACAGAGAGTACTTCCTGTTTGGAACATGAGGGTGTGTGTGTCACTTAGTCCAGTTCTCCTATAAATTAAATGGCCAAGCCCACCCAAACTCTTATGCAAATTAATCCTTTAATACGGGAGCTGTCTCTTTGAACTCTTGCAACTATCAACTGTTTGCACAACACATTAATTAAAACGCATTCTGAAGCAGAGAATAGCTTAGGAATCAGTTGGAATTATGTTAATTGCGTACATGGTTGAAGAGTTATGGTCGTTCAAATAGCATCAACAGCAGAACTAAAGCTCCAGTTTTTAAAGGGTTAAACAAATGAATGCTTGTTCGCTGTGAAACGACAATCTGGGTATCGTTGCGAATGGACCCAGGTGTGGTTCACTTGAATGTGAAATGCTCCACAGACTGTCCATGGACAAAAGAGCAAAAGGTTTAGAATGACCACTCAAGCTTCTTTGAAACAAACTTTAGCTTCATCATCTGGACAAAAACAAGCGGTGAACTTTCTCTCTGAACTGATGTTTTATTTAACCCATCGTGACGATCAGCATTTATATCGCTTTCCTTTGCTGCTGCAGTCAAAATCGTTGCCGGCTAGGCTATAACCATGACAACGTGCATGAAATAGTCTACTTTTTGTTCAAAAAAGTGATTTCAACCAAAAAAACAAGACTAAAGTACTTGACATTTGATTGAATATTTATTTATTTTGTATTGACCAAGGTATAGGCGGGATAACAGCCTTTGAGGTGTCCATTATCAGAACTTAACAGAGTTTGTGAAAACAGGTTCAGGCTTCCGCGTCGTCTGTTAGTTTCTGGTAATGGACACTTTGTTGTCTCTTTATTTCTTACGAATAAGCAACTGTTGAACGCCTAATTATTTAAGGTCGATTGGTCTTTTTCAGTCTTTGTACGTGTTACACAGTGGAAAGTATAGATTCTGTGGAGCAGTAGCTCCTACAATATGTAACTAAAGTCTAAATAAAAAGCAGTTTTTCTTTTAGTTCAAACACGTCATAAACCATGTCTGCTCCTTTCAAATTGCAGAGATTCCTTCATGTCAAGTACCAAGTAAACACAAGTGGACAAGTCTTCAATCAAGTCTGGAAAAACTTCATGACATTCTTAACCACAAGTTCAGATGACAATCCTTCTCTACGTCAAACAATTAAGTTCGACACACTTTCTTAAAATCACGCCAGATTGTTTTTTCTCATTTTTCTCTTCTGTTTCCTCTTTTTGCTCTACCTGACATCTACATTCACACTGTAGTGAAGGTCATGGGTGGTAATGACTTCCACTTATAGATATCTTAGATATCTTAGAAATGGCTGTATTGCAACATATTTTTCACTTGACAGGAATCCTTTACAATACAACGGTCCCCCCTTTGTGGCGGGAGTCACATTTAAAAAACAAAACAAAACATGATAGATTAAATCTGTGAAATCATTTTTTACAATAATTTCAGACCCTTGTGCTATCTTAGATGACCCCCCCCTTACATTGACGTGTTTTTCCTACCATGACAAAGGTGGATAAAGGTGGAAAGATTTCATGTGATCCATGGACACCAGTGAAGATCACAAATCATTGAAGAAAAAAGGTTCAGAGCACTGTCTAGTGGGTCTAGATGACCCAACTCACAATGTTAAAGTGCCTAGGATAGCACAAGGGTTAAGGCTGTAAAACCCCTCACTGCACACTTTGTACACATTCTTCAGACCTACATAAGATAAGATATTCTGTTATTAGTCACACGATGGGGAAATTTCCTTGTTGCAGCAGCAGTACAGGTACAAGAGCAATATATAAAGAAAACTATATGAACATTTTGAAACTTTTCTCTCTAGTATGAAGTCTTAAAGTTCAAACCTTCATAGAAAATATAATAGAACGGGCAAAAAAAATACAAGATTTATAAAAATGATTGCATTCTGTAAAATAGACATGACACAGAGGAGATTGATTGACAGTGTTCATTAAATCAGGACAGAAAGCACAATACACTTTAAGACATTTTAGAAAAGCGTGCAGAATTGCACTAAAGACTACAAGTATGAAAGGTGAACACAATGTTAGTGAGGGAACACTGTTGTGAGCTGTTTCCTTCAATTACTTTTTGTGTGCAAAATTTGTATTCTGTGGAGACACAATAATCTCAGCACAATAACAGCATTGTTAGATTATTGCTAAGGAAGGTAAATAATGGTATCAGCCACTACAAAAAATTCCCACCAATAAGCTTTGCAGATTTGTTTTAGTTATGACACATTAGTGTGGCTGCAAACGTCATCATGTTGGGAAATAGTAGATGCAGTACTTGTTTAGCTTTTTACTACCTTGCTTTAGGGCCCAAAGCGCTTTACACTCACAGTCCCATTCTCTCACGCATTCACATGTGATGGCGGCTCCACCGCCTTTACACTGGTGCCAACCTGCAGGAGCAATGAGTTCAGTGTTTTGCTCATGGACACTTTGACACATTGGCGCAAAGCAGGATCTGAACCTGAAATCCTTTGATTACCCATGCCATGTGGTTTTCCCTTCCCCTTCTCACCTTCCAGGTCTGGTTGAGGTGAACACTGTCATCAGACACACCTGGGAGATGTCCTGCATTCATCCGGTCTCTGTCTGATTGTCTCAGCGTCTGCTCGGTTTAAGTCTAGCATGTTACTCTCTGAACCAGCCCTTCACTCTGTCTGACCCCTGTTGGACCTGGATTTGGATGTGGATTCTGCCTCCTGCTTAAGCCCAGAGTTTTACCGTATCACCAACCGCTCTAAAACCAACCCCATCCTCGCTGGAGTCAACTCTGTCTTTCATCCCCACAACAGACTCCTCTTCCGTCTGCCTTAAGACTTTTACTCAAGTCCTCAATAAAATGTCTTCCTTATTACGGTAAGCTTGTCTTTTCTTGAATTCCAGCACCAGAACATAATCCATCTTGGAGATGTTTGCAAAGGGATGTGTGTAAAACAATATTCCATCCATCCGTTTTCCCAACTTCAGGGTGGCAGGGTTGCTGGAGCCTATCCCAACTACTCCTGGGTGAAGGCGAGCTTCACCCTGAACAGGTCTAAAACTATATTTACAGCCCTAAATTCCTCTGAACATCAGAGATCCTTGGTGTTTTGTGTTAATCGAAGGAAAACAAAGCTTCAAATATTTGTAATCGATATCAACCAGCATGTGTTTGAAAATATCAGATATCAGTAAAAAGCCAATATAAACCCTTCCTGAAACCAAACAAATGATCGTTACACAACTCTTATTTAACTAGAATTTCTGAATACCCCACCCACCTCTGGTAAACTTTTCCAGGGATCACATGTGAGAGTGTTCAGACTTTCAGGTTTCAGGCAGACCAAAAGTTCAGACGAGCTTTTATACGACTTCGAAAAGCGGCTGCAAACGACCCAGAAGAGCAAAGGAAATGAGCAAAGGGGAGGAAATTTCAAGGACTAAACTTCAGAACAAGAAGACCCAAATATGAAAAATTACTGAAAATAAAAACAGTTGTGCTAGTTAAAATTCAAATTTAAAGAGGCCATGACATAATTTAAAGGCCATAAATAAAAAAAACTGCAGACATCTTCCCAAATAAACATTAAAAGATTACAGAGCAAAACCCAAGAAAAGCAACAATCTTTCCAGTTACCCTGCTTTAAAAGTTCATATTAGAACATTTTGATGCAAAACCTCATCCATACTTTTAAATATTCATTTTTTTACTTCTAATTAAAAAAAATATTTTTTGTGTTCATTTATTTTAGTTTTACTGCTGTGACCAAACTTTTTTAGACTACTTAGATACCAAAAGCATATTTTAAGTCTAACTTCATTTTTGCTTGGTGTGATGTTTACAGTGAATGTGGTTCACAGAAAGTGTTGACGTGAACTTCACTTAAAAATTGGGGATGTTTGTCACTTGATGTCATAAAAAAAAAGTAATTATTGGCTGCTTTTCTGACTTCTATCAAGGCTGTTGTGAAACAGTTTCACTTTAGCAAATCAAAGAGGAATTTGCTCTTGGTATGACACACAAAGAGGGTGGCTGAACACTTGCCTTTATTTTTTAAGACACCTTCTTTTATTTTAATGACCTACACACAAACAAAGATGGACTCCAAATCCCAAAGTGAAAAAAATAAAATGTGACACTATTACAGTGAATGATGTTGGCTTTGCGAGTTCTAACTCCTGTTTGTCTATTTGTTGAAAATTACCACTTTAGCAGCACTAATGGGCTGCTGGCACAGTGCGCAGGATGAATAAATGAGAAATCGGTACATCACACTCTTACTTACCCCTACGTGTTACATGAGTGTTCAATACAACCTGGTGCTCGCATCACAACTGTACAAAAAACGTTTATGACTATTTTCTCTCTAAGGGTTCACCGAGCGGTCTACGACCTTGATATTACATACTGGCCATCCGGGTGCCCTGTGGGAAATGGACTTTTCCCCCGTGTTTACCGGGTGCTCATTTTTTACCCACAGACAACCCGTATCTACCTGTAAGGGCAGTTTTGACCGAGACTTTAGGCATCATCATAGCAAATCCTCTACTGGTGCTTTTGGTAATTTATAGAAATGAAAGCAAATGGACATCTCTTTGTCTAGGGATTGTTCATGTTTTTCCTGCCTATGATTAAAATTAGGTTTTGAAATGGTTTTTTAGAGAATAAACACTGAATTGGATTTCTGATTGTGAGTTTGATTCATTATTTGCACTTGAAGGGTTCATAAAAAAAAACTTGATGTATTCAGACTGGAAAGGTCCATTGGTCCAGACCAAGCCCGTTTGATTTGGTTTGGATTGAGTCCTGAACCATACCTTTGGTCTGTATTCAGACTGCTGTCTAACAGACTTTTATGTTTCCAACTAAAGCTTGTAAGCAAAACCATGTGACTAAAGATCCGTACAGTCATTGGCCAGGAATTACAAGGGTGGGACAAGAGATAAAATAATGAAAGTCCTGCTCTTTGCAATCCTTGTCGGGATAGTTCACTTATTCAAACTTTATGTGTTGCTGACCAATTTTTAATGTCTGTATCAACGTCAGGAACAACACTTTGTACTTTTTGGAGGAATGCTGCAAGGCGGTTAATAATAAACACTTACGATGATAAGTATTTATGACGTATAGATTGTTGGTAAAACAGAGAAGCAAAGTGTGTCACTTTAAAAGTTGTTTTTATTAGCCTGCATTCATTTGACCAAATTTTAATGAGTTGGTGTGTTGTAAAGTTTACATCCAGTAACGCCCGACTACGGTGGCCTTTTTGGTTCAGTTGTTCTGCTGCGAGCACAGAGCCTATTCAGACTGAGGAAGCTCAGTCAGATTGCAAACAAACCAAGACCACCTTGAAAGATGGGTCAGAACGCAGTTCCTGGTCCCAGACTAGGGTTTGCTTGGGTGTATTCTGACTGAAAATTAGGGAAATGAACTGTGTCCAGTCAGAATGTACCCTTAGATTCCTCTTGAATTGCTTGGAAACAAGGCTGTACCAACATTAGAAAATAATGAGGAGAAAGCTTAAAGAAACTCTTTCAAATATTCAAAATATTTGAAAAAATTCAAATATTTCAAATATAAATGTCAAATATATCAACAAAATCAAAGCCCTTTTGTAAAATGCTGATAATATTGCATACGCTCACAGAGACTTTTTCCCCTTATTTATTCTGTGAAGATTTAGGTGTCTTGGCAAGTCAGGATATGTCAGTGAGAAGCAGTTTGGATCACCTCAGCAGAGCATGAAAAGACCTGTCTCCCCGTGCTGTCTCTCGATCATTGCTCTCTCTTACACACCCAAACACTACGGCTTGGTTTCCCTGTATTTCCAGTGCTCTGGTGCTTTAGCTTGGTCATTGATTGCCAGCTGCGTGCTTGCCATGCTGTCGTGGATGCCACTCACCAGTGGAGCTGTAGCTTTATGTAAGCCTTTGTCAAACACCTTCGAAACCAGGAGGAGCTTTAGCTGTTCCCGCGTTAGACACAACTCAGTTTCAGATCCTTTAATTAAAGCTGTTGAAACCACAGGAAGACACGTTCACATCTCTAGATTAACTGATTGTAAATCACCTTCAAATCAACCCAAAAATCGTTAACATGGGGGGGAATTTAAGACTTTTGCCTCTGATCTGACCCATTATATCTTGTGCTCATGAGTTTAGTGTTTACGTCACAAAACAATCACTTTTATTCTAATTTTGTTTATCCTATGCAACAACTTCCCCAAATCCTGCCCACCAATTCGTCTGATCTTCTAAGGGCTTGATTGTTTCATGAAAGCCAGCTGAGTTCTCAACGCACATTCCTGCAGCTGTGAGCCCATCCTCAGTCACACCCCAGTCAACTCACCTCCTGCAGCCGGGTACTTGCTTCCTCTCTCCGGAGGCCGCTGTCGCCACCGACCTTGCAGATGGCCGGAGTGATACAGAAGAAAAAAAGGAGAAAAGAACGATTGAAGGAGAACGCCTCTAACCCCCACCCTTCCTCCTTCACCTCCTCCCCTCTTCTGTCTTTTCTCTATCTCTTCCATCTCTCCACCCCAGAAAACCGGTTGGAGCAGTCATCCCCTTGAGGAACACAAACGCTGAGGCCTGGGCAAGTTCTCCCTTGATATTCCTGTTCTGCTGAAATCCCACAGAACCGGCTGAACCAGTCGCATAGAGGCCTGCAGCAATAGAGGGACAGCAAGGGAGCAGAAATGGCACCTGAAAGCTGCTGGTGATTACTTCTATGGAGGAGAAGCTTGACTGATTTATTTAATTATTGATAGATATGTAAACATTTCCTCACTTTCTGTGTAAAATAGGAAAAGACACCGGAGCAAATCAGAGTTTTGTTTGCCACACGTGGCATCTGGTGTCTGCAGACATCAACAGGCAGATGTGAGTGTAACACCAGCATGCGGTAAACACGATGACTGCAATGTTGGTATGTAAATTTGTCAGGAAACAATAGACAACAGTCATCAAGTTTGTGTTGTCAGGGAAACGAGATGTGACACATGTCAAGTCTGATGTGAAAATACAAGCTCTGCTTGATTCTTTGCAAATGGCCACTTTCATTCTTTGACTTGTTCTTGTGACGCCATTTCACATCAGGCTGTTCTCCATCATGTTGCTCCGCATCATGCCATTACTCATCGGGCCATTCCCCATATAGCTATTCCTTATCAGGACGTTCCCCTTGAAGCTGATCCCCATCAAGCCCCCATCAGGCCATCCCCCGTTGGCCATTCCCCATCAAGCCATTCCCCACCAGGCCATCCCACATCGGGTCATTCCTAAATCAAACCATTCTCCAACAAAATGTTCCCCATCAAACTGTTCCCTATCAAGCTGGTCCCCATACAACCATTCTTCACCAGACTGTTCCCCATCAGGCCATCCTTCATTTGGCAATTCCACATCAAGCCATCTCTCATTGGACCATTCCCCCATCAAACCATTCTTCACCAGACAGTTCCCCATCAGGCAATCACCCATTGGGCCAATCCCCCATCAAGCTGTTCCCCATCAAACCATTCTTCACCAGACAGTTCCCCATCAGGCAATCGCCCATTGGGCCATTCCCCCATCAAGCTGTTCCCTACCAAACCATTCTTCACCAGACAGTTTCCCCTCATGCCTTTGCCCATATGCCATCAGACTGTTCCCCATCAGGCCATTGCCCATTTGGCCATTCCCCATCAACCCTCCCCATTGGGCCATTCCCCTTCAAGCTGTTCCCCGTCAGGCTCTTCCCCTTTAAACTGTTACCCAACAAACTTTCTCTCTCAGAATGCTCCCCATCATACCATTTCCCATCAGGTAGTTCCCCATCAAGCCCGTTCCATTTCAAGCTTTTCCCATCAGGCTATTCTCCACTGCTTAAAGGCCCTCTCAGATGAAAATCAGGTTTTTTGAGTTTTTGACATGAATGTGTGGCATTTTTCTTATGAAAGAGAACAAAGATAAAAGGAAATTATTTCATTCTTGTATATTTGTGAGTATTTCTACTTTTAAATCGCTGTCAATCAAACTGTTGCAAATACGCTTGGTTTGAATTAATGAGCAGAATCGCTCCAGCTCCATGGGCCCATCGTTTGTGCCCCTTCTTGTGTCAAACTCTTCACTCATGCAAGACACAGCTACCATCATCAGAAAGGTGGGATCAAAGGTGGGAATACTCAACTCAGCACCAACGGCCACGCCTATTAGAGGAGATTTTGGCCACAGAGGCCTTAGACCAGGGATTCTCAAAGTGCAGCCCGCAAAAAGATTTTTGTGGCCCTCAATAAAAGAGAGCCAGAGCAGGTTCCTTTGAGAAAAAATGTTGTGTTGTCTAGGAGAAAAGGCGCTTTCAAGCTAAGTGGACAAATGCTTACTTTGTCATACCTCATGGGCTGGATAAAGTCACGTGCCTTATTTGCAAGCAGGTAAATTCAATGCTCAAAGAATTAAATATAAATCGCCATTATGTTGCAAATCATAAAAACTATGACAAATTTAATGGTGAGGAGCGCAACAATAAGCTTCAACAACTACAATGAGGCTATGCTGCACAGGAGATGTTTACAAAAATGGCTAAATCCAGTGAAGATGTGGCAGAAGCAAGTTACGTTGAGTCTTTGGACATGGCCCGGCGTAGCAAACCCTTAAGTGACGGAGAGTTTTTAAAAAGAATGTATGCTGAAAGTAGCTGACATTGTTTGTTCAGAGCAAAAGAAAAAGTTTGAAGAAATAAGTCTATCAAATGATACAATTAATAGACAATTAAAAACAACTTTTTTGGTTTATCCATTTTTTCCCCACCAAAATTGGCCCCCAATCTAATGTTGAGTTCTTAATTTGGCCCTCCGCTACAAAAACTTTGAGAACCCCTACATTAGACAAACATGAAATTTAGCTTTTTATGACATTGGTTAAAACTTCATAATCATAATCAAAACACCACTGGGAACATTTAAAAGAATGTTTAGGGGGGCTTTAAGGAATTGTCCATAACAAGCAATCATTGCTTGATCTTCTGACTGTCTAAGAAACTTAAAGTTTAACATTTTTTCATATGATCAGCTAATCTGGGAATGGAGCAAACCACATGACCAGTTCTTGGAACATGCCCACTTGTACACCTTAAAGGGACGAGACTTTAATGAGCCTTCGTCATGCTTTAGGAAATAACACTCAAAATATCTTTTGACAATCTGTCTTTTTCATTCGCAGTAATGCTGTTCAGCAAGATATAATACATTTTTCATCTGCATAACTATGTTTGTCCTTGTTGTTCTGCTCTTCTACTACACTACTTACTATTCTCTACAGGTAGTTTATTTTGTAGTGTGTTTAAAAAAACAAATAAAAATTACAAGTTAATACATTTGGTTAATATAATCCTTAACTAAATGTCTTAACTTGTCATTTTTATTTAAAAAAGGACAGCTTTTTGTGCTTTTCTTTGAAGCTTTTTTGCCGTCCCACACAAACATCTCAATAGTGACTCATAGACTGTGAACTGAATCACCTGGTAAAGTCATGTGGTGCCAGGAGCTTCTCAATTAGGGATGCTTTTATTAATAATAATTGACAAGGGTATGAAAGACCCAATCCAAAGAAAATGAATTTTCCTTTCATACAAGTTGTGACATTTTTCTGATGGTGACGGACATATGGTAAGGGAATTAAGCTCAAAATTGCATTTCTGAGTATTTCTTTTTATTCGAATTGTTGTGAATCAAGAGCAGAGGGAAAAAAAGCCATTTGAAAATTGGGTGGGCCACAAGCTCCCTACTAAGTCCTATTTAACGATCAGATCCATGTACGTCTTAGTTTTCCTCATCTGAACTGGAATCTAGATCCAAGCTGTTGCTCGCCATATATGTTGCACCAATAATGTTAGCTTGGGGTTGGGGTGGGGGGTGGGGCTAGCGGGTGTGTAAACAGATTGCTTAGTTATTGGTGATGGGAAGTGGGGGCAGAGTTGGTCCATGCCAACAGACCTGCCCATAACTTAGAGGAAATACCTGCCGCTCTGCACAAATGACGTTCTAGAAAATGACACAGGTTTTTATTTCTATTTTGGCTAAAAACTGCATAATAATAACTAAAATACCACTGGGAACACTGAAAAGAGTGGGACTTTAAGACAATCGACAAGTCTTCCTAACCCCCTAAATACCTTCTCCCTTCACCTGATCGGTCAGCTCAAAAGTTCAAACGAGTTTTCAGGCTTGTCAGAGATGTTCACTTTACCAGGAAACAGAACGGGTTTCACCAAACAGGAACCAAACATGCAGGCCTGAAGGTAGTCACTTAGCAGAACAGCAATACCAGGTAAGATGAGAAGCCTGGCGTTCCAAGAACTTCACACTAATCTGTTCTGCTCCACTTCTTGTTTACCTTAAAATCCTCTTGTGCAGAGAGGGTAAAAAATGGTTCACAATTTAGCTTTTAATTGATAATGTAAGAAACTCTCCTGTGTTTTTATTTCTTTTCTAGTAAAGTTTCTTTGCCTGTGGCGTCAAACCAATAAACTTTGGTTAATTGGACAAACAGATTTATGTTTCACTCATTGGTTGAGTGAAACAAAATCTTTGGAATTCACAGACTGAAAATGGAAGAAGCAGCTAAATATCAAACCTTTTGCTGTTTTACTAAATATTTTGAGTTCTTTTTTACATCAAAGTCCAGAACTTCCTCTTTTTGTAATAGCAAACATGGTATAAATGTAATTGACATGAATTGGGATGAATGGATAGGCAGTGGTTTAGCGGGAAGCAAAGACATCCAGATGTTTTTCTAAACTTGTTCCTGGTTGCATGTTAGCAGCTTTTTTTCAATATGAAAACAGTGGAATCATTTCTCACAGCACCTGTTCAACAAGCTTAAACCTGTAGAGAGCCGTGCTCACTTTTACGCAAACACACTCAACTTGTTTGGTGGCGCAGGCGGGATGGGGAGGGGCCTAATTATGGCACTGTGTTATTTCTATGGGCGTGTTAGTATGGCGAGGCAGAAAACTCTGATAGAAGATTCACAAAAGATGACACAGGTCTTCAATTTGAACATGTGGATCTGCTGAGTAGAAACACCAGCTGGACTAGGGGTCTGAACCTGAGGCTCTAGAGCCACATGTGGCTCTTTTGCCCCTCTACCCCTTGTGCTATCCTAGGCACTTTAACATTGGGAGTTGGGTCATCTAGACCCACTAGACAGTGCACTGAACCTTTTTTTACATGAAATCTTTCCACCTTTATCCACCCTTGTCATGGTAGGGACAATATGTCAATTTAAGGGTGGGGTCATCTAAGATAGCACAAGGGCTACAGTGGGTCTCTGGTTGAAGTTTTTTTGGGACTGCGGGCACATTTGGTGAACCAAAACAGTCAGAGAAGTCAAACTCATTCACCACATATAATTTATATCACTCCCGCTAGACTCCTGACTAGAGCAGCCACAATCGATCAAGCGGTTTGACTTCACAGTTTACCAAAATTGTACCGAAACAATTTCCCAAATCTTTGAGCACTGTGGACCACAGAAAACCTTTTTGAACCATAATGTACAGTTTTGGTGTGTTGGGTTATAAGGCCAACTGCCTTTTTTGAAAAATTACCAAAGGATTATACGGTATGTGCGCCTTAAAGTTTAAAATAAAATACGGTAACTTAGTTAGCTCTGATTTAATTTTAATTAGATTGATTTACAAATTTATGGCTAAAGTGCATCAACAACAAAAAACAGTAAGGTTTTGTGCGTTTAAAAAAAAAATCACTTTTGACATTACATTTCATTAGCTGCAGCAGGACGATCTAATGTGGCACAATGTTTCACAATTTATAGTGAAATCATGCAAAGCTCTATCCTAACTTGTAAAATATTTTATAATTAGCAAAAAAAAGTTAATTTCTTCCCTGCATTTGATCAAAATTGTATTTATTTTTATCAAAATAGAAACAACGACAAAAATGCAAAGCCCTGCCGTACATTTCTAAAGAGAGACGTAAGACTTTGTGGCTCCTACTGGGTTGTGGGCTGTTGAAGGTTGCAGACGAACAAACAAACAACCTGCACTAAGAAAGAAAAGGATCTAAAACCAAACACACGAGAAGAGACAGAGATGCCGTCCAAAACAAATACAAAAGTAAGGATGAAACTAGAGAAAAAACTGAAATATTAAAACATAAACTTTTGCAGAAAATTTAAAAAAAGGAAATTAAAGCATGTTTAGGACCTAACATGAGTGATAATTACACAAAGCATCATGACAATTAAGTCTAATTGGAACAAACAAGGTTAGACTACAATCATAAAAATGTCATCTTCATTCTCTGATCCTTCCTGCACCTCAGCCTTCATCTCCACTCTAAACTCAATCAGACCAGATGACTCACATCCAAGTGTAATAACTGCTCTTGTCCATTGGGGGGCACCACTATGCTGAAAGACAAAGACGGAACTCTTGGAGTCAAATACAGAAAGTCTGGCCATTGACTTTATGACAAACTTTATTACCGAAGCCCGGTCCTAATAAATGACTGAAAGACAGCCACGTGCACAGTCACGTGCACTCCAGTAAAGTTGTTCAGGAACTTGATTGGAGGTTAAAGGTCAAGTCTGTCGTTTTAATGCAGTAAATCCTTCCTAAAGCAAAATTCTAAACTTGTGTTGTCCTTTTAACAGGAATAGAAGTTACATTTATTTTCAAGATTTGATCTCAAGGTGAGGCTCAAGTTTCACATCAGTAATACAAAGAACGTGTGTTTTAATGCAAAGAATGATCAAGTGTTTCAGGATTTTCTTGTAAAAAAATAATTTATAGAAAGTAAGGCAGAAAAAAATTGGCTTTTAAAAGATTTTTTTTTAACTCAAACATAAAATTTAAATAAGTTTTTCATCTTCCTAAGGCAGTATGCGACAAAAGCTTTGCTGTAAAAAAAAATGAATTAATTTAGAAATCCATGAGAAAAAACTCTGACAGACTTTGGATCAGAACAATATCCCTAAAGTTGTGAAATGAGAAGAGGTGAGAGTTTAAACTCGTCGTCAGACCTGCTCTGGTGTTCTCTCACTTGTTCTTTTCCTCCTCCTCCTCCTCTCCTCTCCTTCACCTCTTATTTATGATCATTACCTTGACCTGCAGCAACATCACTGAAGCACTCACAGGCCTGTAAATCACAGAGGTCTCTCCCTCTCAGCGTTACATAAACACCATTGGACAAACCTGCAGGGAGGGGTACCCACCAGGAAAACACCCCCAGGGTCTCCCTGACGACACCAAAAGATTGGTTTGATTTCTATTTGTTCACTTTTTATACCAACTGGTTTGTAAACCAGATTAAATACTTCCTGATGAGATAAAAAATGTTGAAAGTTCAAGGAGACAAACTTTATTGAACAAACGTGGCTTTAAATAAATACTTAATGTTTTTATTTTCCCTTTCTTTTTTAATAGACTTATTTATTGTATATACTTAAATGCTCTCTTTCCCCCCTGCTGTGCTACAGTGTGCAAGTCTTTTTAATTCTTATTCTTTATAACACCAGAAAATGATGTCATGATGGCATAAAGTCTGATTCTCTATAGTTTTCATCCATCTGTGCCAATAAAACTAAAGTGAATTTCAAAAGTAGAATCTTGTTGAAAACATATTTAGGGATTAAACATCCTTATATATTTATATTCTTGACGTCTTTGTATAAATTAAATTGTCAGATTGTTGTTTCATGAAACTACTATATAAAACTTTTATGTACAGCTTTAAATAAAACTTGTTCAATCAAACATCAAAACATTTTGTTGAATACAAACATGTATTTTTTTGTTTTTTTATGGCATTAAGGTTGTTTGTGTTCTGTTAATGTAGTATTTATTGTTCCTTTAGGACAAACTTAAGAAGATTTTGTGATTTTCTTTCTGTGAAATGTAAAGTTTTTGTGCTTAATTATGCACTTACATTTTTCTTTTTCCTTCTTTTGCTAACTCTAGAATTCCTGAGCATTGTTCAGGGTTGTTTATCTTTAGAGAGTATTATAAAAACAGTAGGATATACCCTTCAAGATCCACTGCGATCACCTTCTGATCTATTTCAAAAACATTCCCAGTATTATTTTAAAATCTTGTGTCATTCTCTAGGACATAGTTTCTGCAGAGTGGCAGTCGTTAATTAGAAATTCACCTCTGAGTGGTGGGCGAAAGTGTTGGCACTGAGCAACCCCACCCCCACTTCCTGTCACCCAGCTATCTGTTTTACGTGCTCTCCTGCTAGCTTACAGCCTCTCAACCACAATCCAATATTACCAGTGCAACAAAAATGGCGAGCAATATTGGAGCTATCCAGCCTAACAGTTTAGATCCAGATTCCAGCTCAGACGAGGAAAACAAAGACGTACATTGATTTAGTCATCTGCAATTTTTAGTCTGCTCCTGATTCACAATGATTTGAATCAAGAAAAACGTATTAAATGCAACAATGAGCTTAATTTCATTTATATACATCCATCATCAGAAAACTGCTACGAGAACATGTCAAAAACAGGATTTCCGTCGTATTGGTTCTTTAATTAGAGATGTGGTCCTTCAGTGAGTCAGGCTCTGCTGTCGGGCTTCTCTTAGCTGGAGATGCCTATAACAAACAAACTTGTAAGAACTAAGTTTGTCTTTGTCATCAAACATCCAAACCACCCTAACTGGCCTTCTTCCTGAGTGGCTTAACTTCCCAGCCTCTCCTTTGGGAGACCCCAGACGTTTCACTGCCTGGTTCCTAAATGTTCCCTCATCCTGCATGTCCACAGGAAGGAACATGGATTCAGAAGAAATGACGTTCCACAGTACAATGGTCATAAACACCTGTAAAGGCAGCGCATCAGTCAACATTAATTATGTATGGCTTAACTTGGCTGCTCATTGGATCAGATATGAAGATCTGACCGCTGGGTTTCCTGCCAGAACGGCTTTATGAAGTCAGACCGAGGAACATAAAAACAACAGTCTGGTTAAGAATCTGTTTGAGCGACTTCAGTGTCAGACTATCAGAAGGCTGAGCTTCTTTTGGGGGAAAGATTATTGGCTTGATTTGCCTTTATTTTCCTTTCCCTTTCACTTCTGTAATGTAAAAAGATTACCACAAGTATTCCTTGTTTGTCCTACAGTGATTATACGCAGTAAACTCTGTTTACTCATGTCAAAACGTTTGTGCGTGTAGAAACTTTCAAACAGAGATGCAGGCCACGGGCTCCTCTGTGATAGTGACACAGAGACGGACGCAGCTGATAAAACATCAAAGTGCCTGGCAGATTTACAAGACTCTGCAAAGGGCCCTTAAAAAATAATGCTACACAAATGTTTGTGCAGCTCTGTCCATGTCAGGCTCCAGTGGAAGACGAGCAATGACCTGACACCGTGAAATTAACTGCAGCGTAAAAAATGGACAGGAGTCGACATTTTATTCTTGAAAACCCTTGAGAGGTGACTTGGTGGTTTGCTCTCACCTGTTAGAAATGATAATCTACTTGTCTGTTTTATCTGCTCCTTCACATGCATATTAGATGTGAACGTGAAATGAAAAGATACTGAGGAGAATCTGGTGACGTGTGTTTTGGCAAAGTGATTTTCACTGAGCGTCTGCACAAAGCGGCTTTTGCAAAGAGACAATTTTCGCTCTTGTCATAGCAATCTTGGCAAATCCTGGCTCCACCCAACCCGAGTGGATCCAAAAAGAAAGGAAACAAACCAGCCAAGCAGCGGCTGGAACAATCTCACATATGTGCCGTCATCAAACAGGTTTAGCTCGCTAACTAGCTTCACCTTGTTAATCTCCTTTTTGACACTTTGACACTCTGGAGCAGGACTAAAAGAAACAAACTTTTGCAGTTTGACACTGCTAATCATTTTGTTTCTTTCTTCGGTATAACGTGGGAGGTAAAATAAATAAATAAATAAATTCATTTTAAAATTTTAATATTGCTATACAATCCACTAGTAAAAAAAAAAAAGGCTTAATTTTAGGTGAAATATACACATTTTTTTCTAGCTGGAGCAGTTAATCTTTTAACACTAGAGCTTTAGCTCCAGTGTTGACGTCCTTTGAGTTACTGTAGCTCCTTAAACATTTACGCAATTTATTGTCATTGCAACGACTTATGAACAAAGAAAAGCAGCTTTGCTCTGAAATGCAATACTTAGTATAATGTAATAGACACATTGTTTACAAAATTACCATAGTTTGGCCGGAGGGTGCGACTTATACTCAGGTGTGACCTACATGCGATTTCTAACTCAATAAATAGACTCATGTATTTGTTATTTTCCCAGTAACAACCACTAGAGGGCACTGTAGGAGTGCCTCTCAGTGTTTGCTACTGACATCAACGCAGAAGAAGAAGCGTCAACTGAAAAAATTTAAATTGTTCGAAATCGATAAAGAGGATGAAAAATTCAATGGATTTGGTGTTTTAAAGTGATAGACACTTAATTCGTCCTTTGTTTCTTGAAGCTAAATACGATCACAGTAGTGAATTGTGGGTATTTTCACTCTATCATTGCTGTCTATTCTGTTAATTTTATATACCTGTCAAGATGAAACATTTGTTCTTGTTCCCGTATTTTGTTAAATACATTTCTACCAAAAGTGAGACGTATACTCCAGTGTGATTTATATATGATTGTTTCTTCTTTATGATGCATTTTTTGGCATCTGCGACTCCGGATCAACTCATAGTCTGAAAGTTTCGGTATTGTTAACCAATAGATTCGAACATGCAGAAAAGCTGTTTACAGATGTAAAGTCTTCACGTAATTGGTGTAATTCCAACTGACTCTGATGCCAAAAACAGGAGCTTTGTGTTAATAAAAGACAATTATTCCTATTGATCAGAATCCTATTGATTTGTCAGAATCCATTAGATTGACAATCATTTAGTAGATGGTCAAAGAGTAACAGTAGTTTCAAGAGTGTCTGTCATATCCTGTTGCCGGCGATAGCTCCAGTGTAAGTTCTGATTGGAAAAATCGTGGGTTTGGGAAAGACACTGAACCCCATGTTGCTCTTGGTGGTCATAGGTTGGCGCCTCAGTGTGTGATTGTGTGTGTGGGTGAATGGGACTGTAAAACGGTAAAACAGAGAAGAATGTGGACTAATACAACAAGGGAAAGACAGAGGACCAGCAGTCACCATTCAGGAGGAGGAAGTCCTGGATCTGGATGAGGAGGTTCGGGCAGGAAGGTGCTGTTGAGCTGTCATTTCCATGGGTGAGTGTCTGGGCTTTTACCCCACGAGTGAAGGTCTCTGTTTTTTATTGCTTTTATTCTGTTTGGCACGTTGTGGTGCTTTTACCTGAAGAGTGGTTTACCGTTCAGAGACCACTTGAAGATGATGCTCCTTTTATCTAAGGAGAGATGAGTTCATCTCAGTTGTTGGGCTTTTATTGCGGTAGCTAATGTGAATGGACTTAACTGGGAGATTGGATACTTTAACATTGGTGTCAACATTGCAGGGCAGGGCTCCTCGCTAAACCGTTTAACTGCGCTGGTGAGATTGATCATGACCACCGAAACGGCTAACATAAAACAAAAACCTAATCTGCTGTAAACCACTCAGGCGAGTTCTCCAATATGATTTATCAATAACGATCCTTGACACTTTTGTGTTTAGTTTATTACCTCACAAGTACCAAGAACCCCTAACCCACAAATCAGACCATCCCAACACCAGCACGAAGCAGCTCCAACCACAGCAAATGACCTCGTCTAAGAAAGGGTGCAAAGAGTTACTGCCAAGCAGCCATGTAGCCCTCCTCACGATCACAGATAACACTGTCTGGGTTTGTGTGGAAATCTGCTCCATTCCACCTCCTGCCCTTCTCCCCGAGTCCCTGTTTGTTTCACTCGGTCTCCGTCGCTGGACTTGGGCGGACAGGAAGTGCTACGATGAGTTGGATAAACTTTATTGCCACACAGCTAATTCAAATTGCCAGCTGGAAACAAGCCCATGTTTGGAAACACACTGTAACACGCCTGGGAAACGCACTGTGCAAAAGAAAAGTGGTGATTTGCCTTTGACATTTGCAACAGACCTGTTTCCTGTCAGAGCTACAGATCAATAAGAAAATACACCTTTAGAGGCTCTTAGTCTTCACGTTTTATTTTGTTTGCTCACAATCAAACTACATAATGACCAATAATGACAAATTTATGAGCCACATGGGGGCAGCAGAAACAAAACACTCTAGCAGATCATCAGTCTGTTGAAAATCTCAGAGATCCAGAGAAAACATTGTTTTTCAGTTTGATTTACAGAAAAAAAGGACAAATCAAATGATTTTTCATACTAACTGAACATTTTATTTAGTCTTAAATGGTCTATATCATGCAAAATTAACTTCTTGAGCTTTTATGTGTAGTATAATTTTTTTTCCCTCACGAAAAACAATCCCAAAGATGTGTTTTGATCCATTCATGCTTTTATAACTATTCCTGCAAAAACACCAGCCCATCCCAATCCGGGTTCTCACATTGTGTCATGGATAAGTGGGTGACATCCGCTTCCAGATGTTGTTTGTTTTTGTTGGGAGACGCAGATGCGCTGCCGAGGCCGGCTCTAGGTTCACCTCATGAAATTGGCGGCAGCCCCAAGAAGCAAAAGGCGGGGCTTTAGAGATCGAGTCGTCTTACTTCCGGGTAGGAAAATGAGCAGCTAGTTATTTAATAAATGCGATTTTCATTCAAAAATGGTTCTAACTAATATATTTTTCCTATATATGGATTACTCTGAAAGGCTTACGCGTAGCAGGTTATAGACCCTGTAAAGGTTTAGTAAAGCCTTTTTGTTAACAGTGACCTTGTAAAGAACTACTAGACCTAGCTTTGAACAGACTTTTCTCCAGTTTGGTCTCTGTTTGTTTGTTTGCATAATTTTCTTTTCTTTCTTTTTTTGAGTGGGGGGCAAACCACTATTTTGACAAAACAACCACAAAAATTTTTTTGTGGGAATTAGGGAATTTTTAGTGCATTGCATATGTAGATCAAGTAGACTTAAAGAAATGATAATTCAAACCTGTTTGAATGTTATTTAAAAGCATCAATATATAAATATGTTACTATATAAATAATTACTCTATAAATAATTTTGCCTTAAAACCTTAAGATTGGAATACCGATGAAACTGTCTTGCTAAAAGTAATGCAAAGATATCCCTAAAATCCACGGCTGTACTTCTGTTGTTAAAAATAAACTGCATTCACTGCTGTCTGGTAGAAAAACCTGTTAGAAATTGGAAAATAGTTACACGAAATCCAAATTGTCGCTCGTTACTCCTAAGCAGTACGACAGACAGACTTATGAATGTCAGCGGTTAACGCCTGGAGTTTTCACCACGTCCCCAAGATTTCCTGAGATCAGGATCAGTTCAGGGAAGTTGGGGTGAGTCATTGTGATAAAGCCATACTCTAAAGCCTAACGAACTCTGACCTCTGGACCATGTTAATTGTAAACATACAACATTATGGCAAGACCTTAGCAAACAAACTCACACACACACATGGTGACTCTTTTTAGGCAGGTATTATTGCAGGACTGTGTGAACCTACTTGTTGTATCGCTGGTGACTTCCTGTCTTTACCAGCCTCTTTCCTGTACGTCTCCATGGCGGGGCGCCGGCATGCTTCCTCTTCTGGATTAGTGTGTGCCTTTGCTGATAAAAACAGAGTTTCTTCTCTTTTTCCCTCCGAGTCTATTTCTGTTTTGCGTTTAGTCGCCACTACCTGAATCCATTTTTAGAGCTGCTCATTAGAGTCATTGGTCTTTATTTGAGCGGACAGAGATGGACTCAGGATCAATGCGGTCGGGGGTTTCCAGTCAGCACTTTCAAAAGTTTCTTCACCGGCGCTCTCAGCCTCAGCAGACAAATTGCGTGGCCTCGGATGGAGTGAGGGAGACTTTCTCCTGGATTTATGCTCTGTTTCGAGGTCATGTCCTTCATCTTACACCTCCAAACTTCCCACCTCAATATCTTCTGTAAAGTTCAGGGGGTTCTTGTTACCCAAGATGCCCTACAGGTGATGAGAGATCACCTAGACAACATGAATAACCTTAAATATATAGATAACTCTTGTTCGTTCTGATTACATCTCTAACTTTAGCTTGTTTGTCTGTCTTGGGGAGCCAGGTGGGGGGAACTTTGGTTGGAAATCTACACGAAGGCTTCAGAAAAATGCTGCGTACCCTCTCGCTGGACTTCCTCACCCCGGTGTGGCCCCATTGGCTGTCAGCTGGGTTATTCATCCCGGCAGGGACCAATGAACAATGGACGCTCCCTTGGAGTAGTGCCAATCAAACTGAGGCAAGCGGCAGCATAAGGGGAGATGCTGAGAATAGCTGGGCTCCTGTCTGGGCTGAGAGAAAGCAGAACCCTCCTAAAAGAGAAGAAAAAAGCAATTAGGCAATTACAGTCTATCTGTCCTGTAAGAGTCCAACTTCACACTGTTTTTTTAGGCTCTTTGAGGGCCGATAAAGGACAGCAGCCGCCAAGTCAGAAAAAAGGAAGAAGAATCAACATATGAGGAAAAAGCTATATCAAAGAGGGATGAAGAAAAGAGAAAGACTGAGGAAAAGAGGCAGAAAAGCTTTAAATCAAACATTATTTATAAGATAGCGCTTCTCATGCCTTGCGCAACTCGAAGCTTTTTTTAAAACAAAAAAACACACAGTTTAACAATAAAAACCCAACCCACCCTTCACCCTTCCCACTCCCCTCCAATAACACATGCGACCCCTGACCCCACACACCAATTTTCATCTGTGCAATATGTACAAAATAACACAACGTTCAGGGACACTTTATGACAATCCATTTATCTTTGAAAGTGAAGGAGTGAAAGGTGAGAGTACTTAAAAAAAAAATCAAACTTTAATTCTCAAGCCTCTACCGCTCTAGGAAATGACGAAAATGACAGTCAAACAGCAGTTCTAAGAGCGTGTGTTACTGTATTTACATCTCATGTATTAAAGGACTTAAAAGAAAATGGATTTTCTGTCAACCAACCTTCAGTTGTTAAAAAATGTTCTTTGATGTTATGGCGTGAAGGTTGTTGGTTTTAAAAAAGCCTGTGCTGACCTTTAAAAATACAGCGGAAGCTGTGTCCTTAATGTCGATGAACATGTGGAGTATCGTTTGCTGCCCTCCAGCTCTTTTCGTTGCTCATTTTCTCCTCCACACTCCTTCTTCCTCTTTAATTATTTTCTGTGGAGCCAATTCATGCAATACCACAAGTTTTCAGCCAGCAAAGTTCACCATAACAACCCAGATAAAATATATAAACAGTTTTGCTCATTTTTTGTGTCCCAGCCTTTTCCTGTCTTTTATCTCTTTGTTTTAGAGCCAGATTTTCAGTTATTTTCTCTTAAATATGCAACCGAGAGACGCAGAAGACCATGGAGATCATTTCCAAAGTCCTAAACAATTGTCATCTTAGAAGGAAAGCAGAGCGAGAGCGGGCCACTTTAAAAGCACATCAAAGAGAGGAGGACGGAGGAGCTGGACGGATGAACCCTCCTCGTTTCTTTCTCCAAACAGGTGAATGCTTGGAAAGGAATTCTCCTCTCACACATCAGCTGTGTCATGCTCCCCTGCACCAACATCTCTCCTCGCTGGAGGAGCCAGGCTGGCTGAGACTCGGGGAGCGGAGCCTCTGAGGGTCGGCTGAGGAGGTGGAGGAGGGAGAATTGGGAGAGATAAGTCGACTTCACAGCCCATGACATAAATCACATCAAGACATGACAGTAGGACATTGACCAGGACTCCAGATAAGGCCAGCAGGGAGGGAGAGGTGGAGAGACAGACAGAGGGAGCAAAGTGAAAAGCAAAATTGAAGGAGGAGATTACCTTTCAGGCTATTATTGCCCCGAAAACTCCCAATCTGAGGTGATCAGCAGCTGCTAATGAGTGAGTGAGTAGAGGTCCTGGGTGGTATTAAAAATATCTGCTTCTGCTGCCCGTCTTTGTTACTGTGATGAAGTGGAAAACATCAAGAACTCATATTCCAGCAAGAGTAATTATCTGTGAGGTGAATGGAGGAGATGGGCGGTCCAGACTAATCTGAAGAGTATGCATCAGTGTTAGAGCATGCTTCATTTCCACAAAGGCCTTTCTCAGGTTAGGAAAAACACAGAAACCAGCGTGAGAAACGTTCGGCAGCCTGGTTGTTGCTAAAAGGTCAAAACTACCCTTTTGGGCGGATGTGGGCTACTTATGAGCAAGAAGAACTTGGGTAGGGTAAACATGTTCAGGGCACCACGGTTGGCACACGCCAAATATCAAGGGCCTAGACGCTCTATGATTTAATAGGTATGCTGTGGGCGACAGGTCATAGAGAACATTGAAACAACATGTAAGGGTGATTGAGGGTGAAGCAGGTGGGACGCAGACGTGTTGTAAAATCCTGTCCATTAGTGCTGCTCAAGTGTGTTCTCCTCAGCCAGAGTGTTAGAAATGAGGAGTTTAGACAATCGGACTGTTGTTTGTGTGAACATCCTACTGGCACTTATGTGTGTATCACACACACCCTGTGCATGCGACATTTGTGTGAGGTCAGAAAGAGGCAAACACTTGCGCAAGGGCATCGCAACTTACACGAGCCCTTTTGATTACTTGATGATACACTGACCTACCATTTTCATGACGTACCTTGAGGTGGCCGTGCGAGCCTCAAGTGAACTGCAAGACGCATCTGCACTCCCCTTAAGATGCAGCCCCTCCTCTCTACAACCCTCCATGAGCACAGATAACCCAAAAACCAGTATGGGTCAACCCTCTGTAAGTCAGCCTTAGCCCTCCATTAACGCGTAAAAAGAAAATTCATTATTTTTGCTTTCGTAAACTTTTGTAAAGGCTACACATATTAGAATAATAATACCCAGAAATCCAGTAAACCTGTTTATTTTTCTAAGGTAGTATATTGTTTCCCACCAGGGGGCAGCTGTCACTCACCTGTCTGCATCAGGCAACTAAAACTGTCTGTTTCACGAGTGACCGACAAAGCTGTTGGTTTAACCTGCTCAGTTTCAGTAGTATTTTAGGACAATCGCAGCCTCACATATACTCCGATACTACAAAAAAACCATAGTCGAATAGATCAAGAGTTCAACCCTTCAAAATAAAAGCTTACAGACAGGAATTGTTGTCCTGCAGAGATGGCTACTTTAGAGGCAAACTATCCAAATACATTTTCAAAAGATCATAATTTGAGAACCTTCTCGAGAGGGGAGTGCGAAGTCTCGTACAAAAAAAAACGCTTTTAGACGAAATGGTTTCTGAAAAAGGCTGTTCTGTCTGGAACAGTCTCCCACTCTCTGTAAGGGAACGCCACAAGCCATCAATACTCGCCTCAAACATTGGTTGAAAGCAAACCAGACCATTAAACACTGATTTTTAACCTTCTTGTATTGTGCTGTCACATGATGTGCTTTTATGGTGATTTAATGTACCGTCCAGTGTATCATCATTGTTATAGAGAGTACTGATGTCAATTAGCATCATTGTAAAAATCCGGCATATTTACATGTGTCACTGTCTAAATCAGGGGTGTCAAACTCATTTTCACCAAGGGCCACATCAGCATGGCGGCTGTCCTCAAAGGGCCAGATGGAACTTATACATGTAACTAAATGTAATTAAAAATAAATGTAACTACTCCTTAATGTTAAATAAATCATTATTTATTTATATTAACTTTTTAAAGTGACAATTACAGTTGCATAGAAAACATATGTTTGCTTGTTACTCTAGCATGAATCCTTTTACATTTGATTCTGTCAGGTTAGGTTATATAGACAGTGTTTAAGTCCTAATTTATAGTTGTCCAATCTGATATTTCAAGTCTGATTCCCCCTAGATATGAATAAATACACACCAATTTTTATTTTTTAGTTTAAGAAATCAAACCTTTTTTGCTCTCGCGGGCCACATAAAATGACATGGCGGGCCACATTTGGCCCGCGGGCCTTGAGTTTGACACATGTGGTCTAAATAGATGTAGATGTTCATTATGTGTATTGTCCCTCTCAATTAACTAAATAAATGAGTAAATAAATAAATCTTCTGCTGTTGGTTTTCTGATCATTTCATTCTCAGTTGGGTTAGGTGTAGAAGCTCAGAGTCGCCTGCAAAAGGATCAGCAGAGCTTTGCCTGCTTAGACTGATTGAGTGGTGAGGTCAAGTGTTGCAAAATTGACTTTGGCAAATGTTAGGTGAGGTTGCCTTCAGCAGATCAATCAAATGGCGTTTATTTCTGACTGAACAAAAAAAAATCAATAAACATTATACTCATTTGAGCCACAATCAGAGAATTTTTTAAGCAGCTACAGTAACTTAAACAATTAAAAATGAAAAAGCAATAGGAACTGGTCTTGTTTGGTGCAAAATCAATTAAATCAAGCGGCTTTATGCCTTGACAAGAACTTAGTTGAGAAGACAAGTCGCTGCAAAAACACAATAATAAATTACAACACTAAAATAAAAATCATAAAAATGCTGAATTACACACAAATGTGTTTTCTTTAAATCCTTTTAATATTTATTATTGGCTTATATAGCCTACATAAGATGGCGGAAGATCCTTGAGTGAAAATGTAAAGGTAATATTTATAAAATGCTAAATTACAATGTGAAATTTCCAGTATGTTTATCAAGTATAATTAACGACTTTAATGTTTTGGAAGCAAGCAAGATTTTTTAAATGTGTGATGATCTTGGAAATAGAAAATGTTTATTTTAATGCAAAATAAGTTTAAAAATAAATAAATAAACAGATCAATAAAATAGGTTTTAAAATACATATGCTAAAAGTACAAGATTAACTGTAAAGGATGCCTTAAATGAGCTGAGTTATGCTTGTTTTAACCTGTAGATGCTACATTCAGTTTAGCAGTTCAGCATAACAGAGAATCAAAAAAGATTCCTGACATAAAAACATAAAATGGTAAATGAAAATACTTCAAATACTGGAAGAAAGCTGAAGCAAGTGTGTTTTTTGCTTCATGTTAGCTGAGTTTTTAAATTTTCATAATCCATTGTAAAAAAAACAAACTCCTGGTAATTGGGATAAATGATACAGCAAAACGTTAGTAAAATTGTGAAAACAAAAATTTAAAAAATTGATAAGAAAAGCATAATTTATCTGATCATGCAAAAAAATGTAGAAATAATAAGCTGTGACAAAATTGTACTGTGAAACGTATAAATGTGATGTTTTTGGTTCTCATTTAAATGAAAAGGTTTCCTTTAAATGAGCAAAAGCTATTAAAAACAAAGAAAAAATGTCACTAAAATTCCAAACACGTTATTATTGAAGGACTTTTTAAACACAGTCTGTGGAATGGACCAGATTAAAATGAGTCAAACACTTTTTTTTTTTTTACTTCAAGCGCTTGTGAGCTCCTGAGCACACGTTTGATAAAACGGGTCTTCTTCCAGACTATTGCAGCTTCATCAGGCTGAAACCTTCACAGTGGGACAGAAATCTAAGCGTTGAAACCTACTCAAGGTTTTCTCCAGATCCAGCCACAGCCCAGCATGGCTGTGCACGTCACGCGCTCAGAGGGTGATTTAGTGGGTGAAGAGAATACAGTAATTCTAGGAGACACGAACAAATGCATTCTGCTTAAAGAGAGGGAGAAGAGGGGATGGATGATTTTATTAGGCATTTGTGTGGGTGCGCATACAGTGAGTGTGTGTGTGTGGTGTTGGTGGGGGTGATGTATTTGGTCCTGGATCCCCCTGGGTAGCGGGGGCCTGCTGCCTGTCAGAGTGAGTGGCCTTATCTTCCCCAAACATTTACTTAACCCTTTGTCTTACAGGGCCTGGACAATGATCGAGGCACAAGGAATCTCAGCTCACACACACACCCATGCGCACACACACACACACCCACACATACACACACATCCACACAATTAAGGGTCTAACTGCTTCCTTAAAAGATATATTTAAGAAACTAAAAAAAATGTTGTATTTAACAAAAAGAAAACACAAAGATATTACACTTTGTTATTTTTTGTTCATTTATTTGTGTGAATCAACACAAGCACACTCTAAATGTTTAGAGGAATTACTCACACATTCACACTGAGCTGTTTGGTCTGGATAAGAGTTCATTTAGTCCTCTTTGAAGGGCAGGTGTGAAATATCTGTGTTCACTTGCAAGTGAACCCTGGTGGCACAAAACCACAGTGTTTATGCAAACTGACTGTCCAGCTAACCCAAGAGCAAAAATGGAGCCCAGTGCAAGAAAGCTCTGAAATAAACATTTAAAAAACTGTCCAAGGAGCTGATCTGTAGCAGCACAAATCACAGAAGTTGGAAATACCTGATGGCAAAATGTGGCGCAATGATAACTTTCAAAATAAATCATGTTTTTAGACAGAGTTTGTACACTTTGAAAAAAAAGAAAAGAAAATGTATAAATCCATTTGGTATTAGGTTGAACATGTCTGTTGTGAATATGAAATATTGTCTTGTAAATCACTGTAAGAAATAAATCAGGGAGTTATTTCGTCATAGATTGAAGAAGCCTCTGCAGCGGAGCACAAACAGGTACTGATGAACAGTTTACATGTTTTATAAAAGACTTTATTACTGATATTCATTAGCATTACCGCTACTTCATTAGTATTTTTTGTTAAAGTTAGTGGTCACAGTAAATCGTCACCAGCTTTCATATCGCAGCAGTGACGTCATAAACAATAGATAGTGTAGTTTCATGAACAATATTGACACCACATTTAGGGGAGTGTAGATAAAGCTCCAATGAACCAACCTTTCCCGAATGCCACGAAAAACATTCAGAGAAAGAAAGTAAAGAATGGAAATAACAAATGAATCTCGTATGCACACTTTGATGACTTGATGTGTTCTGACTTGATATATATGCTTGTAACCTTGAGATGACAGCAATTTAAGAGAAGTCATATTTAAAACAAAGACAAATGGTATTACCAAAAGACATGTTAAACATGTTTTATTTAATGTTTTGCAAAGTTGTGCACAACTGTGTCTATTGACATGTTTTATTTTGACAGTAACCTGACTCCCTACAGTCGGACCAGGGGCCTGTTTCAGAAAGGAGGTTCAACCAACTCTGAGGTTAACCTTGAACTCTGAGTTGGTCAATCGAGAGATTAACAACTCTGAGTTTTCTGTTTCAGAGAAGCTGATCCGAGTTGAGTCAATCAACTCTGAGTGGACTGATTTGGAGTTAAGCGTGCGCACCGCGACTATAAGAAGCCATTATCAATGGAGTGCAGATATCACGAGTCACCATGGCAACCGTGAAAAAAAGAGGTCTGCACATTTTTCGCCAGCTGAACTTGACGTGCTGCTGCAGAGTTACAGTGAATATGAGCACATATTCCAGAAGAAAAGCAACACCGCTGCATCTGCAAAACAGAGACAGTTAGCGTGGGAAAACATAGCTGCTCAAGTTAATGCCTAAGTTTGCATTTAAATCATTGTTATAAAATATTGGCTGTAATAACTTTTTAAATAGCGTAAGGAGTGAAATAAAAATGGCGATATTTAGGTGTACTTTTGAAGTGTTATTCCTGGTGTAAATGCATGAATTGCTGCATAGAGTACAGAACCAATCTGGGGGAAAATGCCTTTAACGTCGGTAATGTTTAGAGGACTTTTTTGTTAACCTTCCCCTCTAGCAAACGTTGGTCAGTTTAATATTAATACATGCAATTGTGTTTTTAAAAGTGAACTTTTGTCTACCCTTGTATTGATCAAGTGGTATAGATTTATATGGGATTAATAAAGTAAGCAGTGCTAGAAAATTGTGTTTCCAAAAAGTAATTGTTACATTAATCTAATTCAATGTCCCTGATTTCATTTTCATGTAGATGCAATCCTGCAGGAATTAAAAGAACATGGCAGCAGCTAAAAATGAAGTGTAAAAACATAATTCAATCAGGTCAAATGTGAGCATGTCATGGATATACGTTTTATTGACCATATTTGACATATGAAACATCTACATAGCATTACATATCTAATGTTGTTTTCATTGTATATATGTGATTGACTGCAACGAAAAACGGTAACGCTCAAACAAAAACGTATGGGGAAATGACAAAAAATTGAGTCTAGGTCTCAAAATCCTTGCACAACGTAAATGTAATTCTCTACGAATTAATGCAGCCTCCTCGTCTATTGGGTCCTCCAGAAAAGGAAAAGCCATTCTTGTGACTTAGACCGTCTCTGTGTGACGGACATTTGGGCAATGAAGGTTAAAGCGAAAAATACCGCTTAGTCTATAAAAAGGGGAGGGGACCGGCAGAAACCTTGAGTTTAGAGGATAAAACCTGCTCCCGACCAGGTTAGGTTCACAGCATAAGTAACCATGGATACTGACTCCGAGTAAAAGTTACCTCTCTTTCAAAAATGGGTTTGACTTACACCGCTTATTCTGGTTTAACAAACCTCCCATTCTGAAACGGAAAACCCAGGGTTTCCCTGATTTCAGGGTTAATGCACTCAGAGTTTACACTTTACCTCCTTTCTGAAACAGGCCCCAGCAGTTTCACTTTCAGGTTAACTTGAAAGAAAACAAACCTGTATTCACCGAGGGCCAGACGTGCCAGTGCCAATCCTCCCTCAGTGTGAAAGGGACACCAAATCAAATAAAGAGTGTGAAAGTCATCGGTATCCCCCGCCCATCAGACCCGAGTCAGAACTCCTGGTAGAAACGCATCCTCAGCTTATGAGCAGCAGCAAGGTGCTGCTAATTCAAGCATTAGCAAGTGTGAACGTCTCTGCAGAGCAGAGGTGTGGTGTTTTGCTGTCACGTGTTGAAATACTGCTGACAGCTGAAGACTTCAACCAACAGACACTAAAGTGTTAACGAGCAGGGACCAGGGGCGGGGCTAAAACTTTTTATGTTGGGGGGACCAGGAGAGGGGTGGATGACTTTGGAAAGGTGGCGAAACCGCAGAGTGGAAGGCCTTAACAAATGAAAGAATCAAAAATATGATTTGTTTTTATTTCATTAAAAAATTTCGCCTTTGTTATTTTAGCAATACTTAATGACGCTGGTATTGATGATTTCTTAATCTTTGCCAATAATGATACTAACATTGAGTCACTAACTGGGGGGGGCAAGTGTGAGCCAAAGCTTTTTGCTGGGGTGGGGCGGGGGGTGGGCAGCTGTACCCCTCTTGCCCCCTGTAGCTATTATATTTTTTTATATTATTAACTGAATTCAAATGAAAACAAAATACATTTTTAATTCCCACTTCTACATCAGCTTATCTTTGTTTTCTGAAGACAGAAACATTTTTGGGCTTCCTCTTTGTTTCATTTAATCTGTAAAATCTTAATGATTGTCAGACTCGTCTCCTGCAACAGTTCAAGTGGGCCCTTCTCTTGTCCTGAAACTATTTACTTCTTTGCATTGTGCTCTCTCCTGTGAGGTGCAGTAAAGACACTTATCTGGAGGTTTACCTGATGTATGACAAGAATGCAGTAATGCGCCTTTGTTCTCTGTGTGAATGTTTGTGTGCCTGTGGTTCATGAGGGTCTGCTTCTGCTTTACTCTACAGCTTCTGTCAAACGCTCCATTCAAAAAAGAGGAAGCAGCAGGACAGGTGCAGGTGAGCTGCAGAAGGTCGGACTTCAGTCGGTCTCTTTTGTGTTCAGTTTACGATCCTTTACCTGAGTGAACACAAAGTGTGTCGTTGTGTCTTTTGTCCCTGAACGCGTGCTGGTCTCAGAGCTGCCGGGTCGATCTGCAGCCCGAGGAGAAGGTAGACGGCTGCAGGAGGATCTTCTTGATTCACCATGCTTGTTTCTGCGCGGTCAAAGAGACTAAACGTTCATCAAATCCTTCTATGTCGTGCAGCATCTTGGATTGCAAGGACCAGATAGTTTCTGCTGCTCAGAGGAATGAATGTCTGCATCCCTGATCTTCTCTGCTGAAGCCTGCAGACGGTCAGTCTTTGGTCATGAAACCCAGAGAAACAAAATAGGGTGCATCCCTACGCAGGAAGCAGGTTTGGGGGAGGTCTTTTGGGAAGGGGGGGTTATCCAGAGTGCACGTTCAGAAGCTCAGACAGAAACAGATGAGGCTGAAAGACGGATGAAAGCAACGACGGAGGAGAAGAAGGATGGAATGGAGCAGGCGGGGGAAAAACAGATGAGTAGGGAGATGGAAAGAGCAGAGGAAGAGTTCAGGGGAAGTTAAAAATGACACCACCGAGGAGGAGGAGGAGGAGGAGACTTCAGAGGAAAATGAATCCAGAGGAAAATGAAATCAAAACAGACAAAGGGGAAATGACCACAAATGACGGACCAGAACGGCCCAGGAGGATGGAGGTGATAACTGGTCGGTGCAGCTCTGAGCTGGAGGTGGGGGTGGAGGAACATCAAACACAGCAGATCCTGCAGATATAAAAGGCATCTTCAAAGCACAACAGGGCAGAGAGGTGGAGGGGAAAGAAGTTTTAAATAAAAAAAACATTTTGAAAAACTAAAGTAATTTCCAGAAATCAAAATGAAATGTTAAACGAAACAACAGCAAAACCCAGAAAAGGTAGATTTTCAGGACGTCACTGATTGGATGATGACATTTTTTTCACCTTTCCAGCAGGAAGTTATTCATTTGGCGTGACAATATCTTTAGACAGAAGATATTTCTTCTGCAACCGTTTATTAATTTCATTTGTATTTTTTTAAATTACTTTCCTTTTTCAAAACATTTACCTTTTATTCTTTTTTTTTATATTGCGTTTTTTTGTTTTGTTTTACATTTCGGACTCTGAATTTTCTTTCTTTCTTTAATGTAATGTGTTTTTTTATTATTTGTTTTGCTGTTTTATTTGGCGTTGTGATTTTAATATGTTTTTGCGTTGCGTTATTGGCCCACCGTAGATTTGGACTGTGCAATTTAACATCAGTTTAAAAGAAAACAAGAAAATATGAAATATATATAAAAAAAATAATAATAAAAAGAATATATATATTTTGGTCTAAACTACTGCTTGGAAATCAAAACTGTTGACAATTATCGTTGATTATTAAAGGAGGAGGCACCAAGTCCATTTCTTAAGCTTTCCATTTTTTAGGAAGAACCAACTGGAGGACTCTAAAGGTGCTGGACTTCCTTGAAGATCTGAATATTTTCAACAAAAGCAGATTTCTGCAACAAAAAGATATGAAGAGAAAATAAAATGGACACAATCTTCTGACGTGGTTCATAAACTAAACGGATGACAAAGTAGCTGCGTTTACATGGACAAAAGTAATCGGAAAGAATGCCTGATCGGAAGAAAAATACGTCATGTAAACACGCCGTCCGGAATACTCTGCCCCGATCAGACTCGTTCGGATCAAAATTTCTTTCCGATTTGAGTTAGGTGGGTTATGCCGATCGTGTTGCATGTAAACAGTCCATCCGATCGTGTGTCACTACTGCTCTGGTTTACGTCACGCATAGAAGGTGCAGTGCTTCAGAGAAAGCTTTGGAGCGCATATGGGACGGACCAGCTGCTCCTTTTCAATGCAGAAATGTCGCTCAGTCCTTAGAAACCGTTCAAACAATCACGTGGATTTGTGTTTCCAGTCGTGTCCCGACAAAATAAAGGCTGATGTTGTTCCCACATATTTATGCGCAGCCAAGATGCAGATTGCAGCATTTCCCACATGGATTTTATGTTCATCAAATGCTAAATGTTCTTAGTGGGTGTTAGCATACTCCTAATCCTGCTTCTTCCGGTTCCATTCTTGCACAAAAAAAGCACTGACCACACCGATTAAAAATAAATTGATGAGCGAACAGACGCTTCATAATATTCATAACATTAATAAAAGCACATTTAGAAGATCATCTCGTATACCACCGAGCTGCTGCATAAATGTATGGCAGCTCATTTTGTTTACAGCGGGACTCCTTTCCTCATACGGTATTTTAAAGAGAAGTACGACCATGTGAACGTTCGTTCTAATCGGAAAACCGCGGCTAATGAGAAGCAGGCTTGCAGAAATTGATCAAATTGGTTAAGTCCAGGTTTGAGTTGCTCACAGGAAATAAAAATGTACCTATAATTAAGGTAGATTTTGTGTTGTAACATTAAAAAAAAGCATGTAAACGTTTGCACTTTTTACTTAAAGATCTTAAATTTACAAAGACCTCAGATTGAAATTGGAAACGAGACGCAGCTGAGACCGTTAAAAATCCAACCTGGTGAAAATGCAAGAAACAGAAACTACACGAACAAAAAACCAAACAGAAAGATTCTCCCAAAAAAATCCAATTAAAACTTAACATCCTATGGCCTAAATCTATCACCTGCGACATTTTCTAGGACATAGTTTCTGCAGAGCATCAGGAGTTCATCAGAAATTCCTCTCTAAGTTGGAAGAAGGACCGACCGTTTGTGAACAGCAACCCCACCCCTCTTCCCCTCCCTATTGCTGAGACCTCGAAGAAGGGATTTTGTGCCAAACGTATTTTGTGTCACAAATGTGATCTTCTTCAAACAGCATTTTTCATCTGTTCCAGATACAAAATGATTTGAATAAACAAATACTCCAATGTCCTTCTATGTCATCAGAAAACTGCTCAAAAACGTGTTAAAAACACCAAAAATCCAGTTTTCATCAAAGTGGCTCTTCAAGGAAACGAAAGAAACCAATATAAGCTGATAAATTGATAACAAAATGAAATAAAAGCCAAGGTTGACCTGTTCTCTGGCTTTAGAAAAAAAAAAAAACCTGTGAAATGTCCAGATTGTGGATGTGTCTCGTTCAGGATATAAGATAATTCAGAGTTAAATTAGGAATACAAATATTAACGATATGACTTTAACTTTTTAGAAAAAGGTTTTAGTCTTGAAAATTTTCCTACCTGGACACAGCAGACAAACAGTCTACAGTGAACATGCAGAGATATCCTGTGAAATCTTCTGTAGATTTTCCATCTCTGGTCTCGCTTTTTTGATCATATGTTGATTCAGGAAGTAAAAAAAAAAGTTTAAAAGCTCTTTTTTAAAAATAAACTAATTAGTTTTACATTTTTTTATATCATTATCATCCCTTGACTCTGTATTATGGAATAAACTAAAGACGAACATCTAAGAGTTTAATATGAATCCAAGTGCGTGCTTGTTATCAGTGAAAATGTCCAGTCAGCAACCGGTGACAAGTTTGTGGCCCGCTGGTGATAACACCTGACCGTGTGTGTGTTTGCATGGAACACACACACTCACACACGCCTCCATCAGTGTCAGCATGTGGATGTTTGGTAAAAATACCAGCAGACGCTCGGAGCCTCCGTGCCGGCTGACGCCACGCTGAAACGGCTCTGAGAGGGGCGGGGAGGCCCACGCTGGAGGGCCCGGCCTGGCACCCATCACTCTGCACCTCGCAGCCTTGCAGACACTCACACTGACTAACCGTCAGAGCCTTTCCCACCCTCTCCGGCCTTTTTTGTCGACTCCACCACAACAGAAGAAGAAAAAAACCAAAAAATAAAAACATGACAGCAGATTAGAAAAACGTTAAAAATGAACAAACACACTTTTTCTTCCACGAGGGGGGCTGCAATTCTGGGTTTCAAGCTGTTTTGTGTTCCCATTGAAACAAATCGTAGGGGAAAGTGCACGGCTGCATCCCTTGGCATACATTTGAATATGTTTATGTTGAAAATGTCAGGAACATGCTACATTGAAAAAGGATTTACTATTTATTGTTCTATTACATAACTCCAGGGTTTGGGGCTTTGACGAGTATCTGAATACTTAAATATTACCATCTAAATCAAGATTGGAGAATATCTTCAGGATTTGTTGTTTAATAGGGCTGTGGATTATTACTGAGGTGGTGATCCACTTAAATTCACAAGTCAATAGCCGCGTTTACATGGGCAAAAGTAATCGGAAAGAACGCCTGATCGGAAAGAAAATGCGTCATGTAAACGCGCCGTTCGGAATACTCTGCCCCGGTCAGACTCATTTGGATCAGAATTTCTTTCCGATCGAGATAGGTGGGTTATACCGATTGTTTATCTGATCGTGGAGCATGTAAATGGTCATTCCGATCGTGTGTCACTGCTGCTCTGGGTTACGTCGTGCATAGATGGTGTGTGGCTCTGCAGACGCCCCGTGAAAAGCGCCGCTCCCCTCTCGCCCCGCTGACTCTCCCCTCTCTTTCACCCCTCACGAAGGAGATGCAGGGAAGGAGCGCTTCGTGCCCCCCGACGCTCACTCAGTCCACTGGCACCCGAGTGAACAGAGGAGCTGGATTAATAATTTTGTGTCCGAGGGGGGAGGATGCTTTGTTACGTGTGCGTTTTGTTATGTGTGGGAGAATTCAGACTGCGAGCCGCCCCGCCGCTCTGGGTTAGCGGCTGCAGGACTCAGGAGGAACCGTGTCCGAGCAGAGCTCCGGCCGCTAGCTCACAGAGTGGCTTTGGGGCGGTCTGTGTGAACTTTTCAGAGCAGAAATAAATGTCGCGTGGCGTCACGTGGATTTGTGTTTCCAGTTGTGTCCCGACAAAATAAAGGCTGATGTTATTTCCATACATTTGTGTGCGCTAAGATGCAGATTGCTGCGTTTCTCGCACGGTCCTGGATTTTGTGTCCATCAAGGCTAATGTTGTTAGCCCGTGTTAGCCTGTCCTAAGCCTTCTTCCAGCTCTGTTTCATTCATAAAACAGCACTGATCACACGGATTAAATATAACGATGAGCGAACAGGCGCTTCATAAAATTCATGTCATTAATAAAAGCACGTTTGGAAGATCGTCTCGTATTACGGAGCTGCAGCACATGCGGTCTGTCTGTGGCAGCGGTTTGTTTACAACGGGACCTACTTCCGCATCCGGGTGATTTTACACTACTGCGCATGCCCAGATGATTCATTCCGAACGAAAGTTTGAGCCATGGGAACGTTTGTTCTAATCGGAAAAGGTTTTTTTCTGTGCCCATGTGCACGGGTGAATTTTAACCCGACCATTGATCCGATCAAGATATTCTGCCCATGTAACCGCGGCTAATGACCTAAATCAAAAGATCAAACCACGATTTGACACAACAGATAAAAAGACAAAGATTCAGAAAGACAAAAATGGTATTTATTACTCTAAATAACGTCTCAGTGTCGACTTCCCGGTTAACTTCAGCAGTAAACAAAACATAAATATCACTGTTTTGGATTATTTAACAAAAAATCCTGAAAATGTTCTTCACAGTTTGATTAAATTTTAGTTTCCTGCTGAAGTTAACCAAGAAGTTGACAGAAAAACATTTGCGTCTGATATCGTTCGATGTGACAAATACCATTTCTTTCTTTTTAAATCTTTGTCTTTTATCTGTTGTGTCAAATCGTGGTTTGATCTTTTGATTTAGGTCATTGACTGAATTCTGATCTGATTCTGTGAATTCTGATCTTCTGTTTTAAATAAAGTATATATGATGCTGAAAAAAAACAATAACGTGACCCAAAAATGGAGTTTTGAACTGAATCGTGGGACAAATGAATGGTTTCATCTTTAGTATCCACACTTCTTCTATTAACTTTTCTTGTTTCAAACAAACCTTTTAGATTTATTCTTCTGTGGAACCATTCTGGATGAATGATTCTACAGACTTCAGATCACACCCTGGTGTTGAGTCTTGCCCCCTGCCTTGGTTTGGAGAGGCTGCCCTCTTTGCCCTCATTGTTCTGGTGTGAGGTGATCTGAGCATTGTTCTCCGGCGTGCTCCTCATCCCTCCCCTTTAGTTAGCATTCAGGTCACTAAACCAACCCGTCAACTCAGCCCTTTTTGTTTTAGATACACGTGTTCTGCAAACAGTCAAAGTGACAGGATTAACTCATCTACTATGCGTCACTGAGATTGACATGGACTCAGTTGTGGCTCTGTGGAGAGATGGATCATATAATTTCCCATTCTGAGAGTTAAAACCACACATTCATGCAAGTTTTCCAACTTTTTTTAAGCTAAACCTGACAGCCTACAGCAGCCTGACATATTATTTCAATTTCAGGATTTTTAAAGCATCATAAAATGAGAAAGTGATAGTTTTTCTTAAGTTGAGCTTCTGAAAAAAGTATAAAAGACTCCAAGATTTTTCATGGACATCCAACCAGGAAGCACTAAGTTTGTAATTGTTTAAAGACTTTCAAATGAATGATATTTGGGCAAAAAAGTTCTAATCAAGCTGGACGTTAATACAAAACAAATGTTGGGGTTCTGATGCTGCAAAAGGTGTAAAGGGCTCAGGTTCTTATAGACCTTTTCTTCAAGGCTGCAGCTTTTCCATGTTATTATTTTTCTAGTTCTTTGTCCTTTGTTATTTACCCTGACATGAGAGATGCCGAAGAAAAATTCCGATGTACCGCATGTGCAGACGGCAATAAACCTTGAATCTTGAATCCTATCTTTCAGTTCAATGACCAGAAAATTCTGAAAATGATGCTGCTAAACAAGAAAGAACCAGGTTTGTTAAGGTCAACCAGGAGGTTGCTGACACCAGAGTTTCACTGAAAAGGGAAGCAACAAGATCCAACCAACAGACCAGGAAAACACCTGATCCAAACAACACAACACACAAAAGCGCCGATCCCACTCCATGTCTACTCAAGTGGACGCACCCAAAATCTTTTCCTGCTTTTTCATGCCTTTACCTGTTTGTTTCATCCACTGAAGAATTCTAAAACATCATCGACTCAAATGGAGGAAACCCCAAAAATTCAGAGACGTACATTATCACTTTTTATGTGTCTTTCCTGAAGGGGCCACGTTGCTACAACTCTCCACTAACATTATCATGTTTTAGCATTAGCAAACTAAAATTCGCTAATCTGGATTTTACATTTTCTCCAGGAAGCCTCCGTGGTGTTTTTGGATTATCATTGCTGAAAATTAATCCGGTTAAGTACAAATTTAGCTTATGTTAGACTTCTATAGAACTAATGTAAGTACTGTAATGTAATTTCCTGTTCCTGTAATTCCACTGTTAATTTATCTTAATCTTAGTTGAACACGTAGATTGAGGTGACTAAAACATTGATAACCAAGGAAGTATGGATAGATGGTTGGGCTATCAAGCATACATAAAATATATGTATAAATATCTGGAGTTTTCCTGCTTTCTAATCTTCAGAAAGGTGTGAGCGTTTAACCTCAGACTCCCAACCATGGCTGTAGCTGCTAATGTGCCTCTTTCTTTTCAGACAGTCGTTTATAAAGAACCACAGACAGAACGCAGACAGAATGTCTGCTGCCAGCACACCTACGAACACACGGGTCCAATTCAACAAGCTGAAAATAACTTTTTATCATGTTGTAATCTCATTTTTTCCACTAAATCCATCAATTGAATTTGAAATAATAGTCTAATTCACTTTAAAATAAGTCTGTATATTGAAGTAAATAAATAATTTCATAATAGGCTGGGTTCGATTCCCAGGGATGCGATGAGCTTCACACAGTGTGGGTCCTTGGGCGGACCCTCCGTGATACTCCCCGGGGAAATTACAGGAAGGTCATCCAGCGTAAAAATCTCTGCCAACCCGCCGGTAGGAATCAGTGAGAGTTCAGTGGCTGAAAGGTGAACACCATATGTAGGTAGATTGTTTCAAAAGTAGCTCGCATGCTGAGAAAGAGTGGTTACCCCTGCTGTGGATGAAACTTCCTGTTGATGAACTTTATTTCCAGGTTTATCAACTGTCCTGTAAATCTCTCAGAAACTGTTCGTCCAGGACTTTAAAAATGATAACAGCTTAAAGTCTGAACAGCACAGCCTCCTTCTTTGTGAAGTAAATCCAAAATCAAAGTGAGAGACGGTTCCTCGAAAGAACAAGTCAACACCAGCTAAGAAGAAGGAATTCATCCTTTGAGTTTCCTCAGCTACAAAAGCCTTTTAGGTGCTGCTGAAGGCAAATGTAAACATTTAATCATATGGTCTGGTAGAACTTGAATACAGGTAAATAGCCCAACCCTCCGGCAGAGACGGGTTGTTTAAGGGACAACCACTTCAGCGATATGCGCTGCATTCATAATTTTATCTAGAGTCAACAATGCTCAGCCTGCACAACAGTAATAGAGGTCCGACCCGGCAGCCGAGAGCTTACTCTCTGGTAAATGTTTCATCCAGGCTTTGATTATTTGGCTCCCTATATAGCTGAGTTCAAGAGAGTGGGCAGACATGGCTGGCTTTTTTATATTCTCCATGAATCACGCGGTTGGTATTATTAGCTCTTAACCCAGACTTGCTCCATGCTCAGCCGTATTCTTCCATTTTTAGGCAGAAAAACAGAAAACAACAGCAGCTCTGAAAATAAAATGGAAAACAGCGGAATGATGGATTACACGGAGACACCCGAGAACGATGACTTCCGCGACCGCGAGTGTGATTGTTTCCTTGGGTGGAAGAAAAAAGGTTACAGGAAGTGGCATGGGTCACGGAATTCTGCCCCGAGGGGTAAATCAATAAGCCCTGTCTACCCTTCAAGAGAACATACACAGACACGCTCTATGAGTGTGTTATTAAAAAAGTTTACACACTTTCTTCACTGAAACATTGGACTCTCCGTTCTGTCGCCTCACAACAAAAACAGGCTGCAACTAAGGCACCAGCATCCATCACAGGCTCCCGTAGAAACGGCTCATTTATGTCAACGTCCACACTCCTGTCCTTCCTCTGAGGTTTTGTGGAAAGATTTCTGTCCAAAAATGCAGAAGCATACCACAGTGGGGAAGTTTTCAACAAATCTTTACAACCAGTAGTATTATATACATGAATGGATGTGAATTCTGCACAAACTGACCTTCAAAAACCGAGAACTTTGCTTCAAAAGAGTCCTGTGTAATTCTAACTTCACACCAGCCTCAGTAATGCACGTTTGAGTGACCGCTTCCAATCAAAAGTCCATGTAAAGGTGCGTATATGTGGGTTTCCACATACAAGTCGCATTCACGTGTCGCCACACAAGGTTTTGAGTCCGACCTCTTAGATTTCCCTTTGAACAATCCGTGACTGGGATTTGGTGGTGACATACGAATGGTGTCCTTTTTAATTCACGGAAGTGTTAACCGTTTAAAAATTGATCATGGAGGAGAAAGTAATTAATGCATTTTGTGCGCAGCCAGAATTATGTGATACCTATAGATCTGTGAAAGACAAAGCCTGGAGCAAGATTTGCTTCTTCTCAACATTTCGCTCCAAGCTTCTACCAACAGCAGGTACATGCGCTGGTATTGGGTAGCAACAGCTCAGTGTGAACACCAAAATTAGAGCTATTTAGGCGAGAAGTTTGGAGCCAGATGCCAGCTCTGAGGAGGAAAACCACGACGTACATGTACTTCTCCTCTCTTCCTCACTAACACCATCATTCAATGTGCTGATCCACCAAAGGCTTATCTTAAACAGCAACGAGTTCACCCACACAGATAAAGAGAGCAAACTCTCACATTGGTGTGTTGTCAACAAGCTGGCACTAAATATTATCAGAGAAATGAAAAAGTTCATGACATTTCCGAGGCAAGGACGAACCCTTAAGATGCTGCTAACAGCCTCCTCCATAGAAGAGCTGAGTCGGTTCCATGTTCTCACAAACCTTGTGGGAAACCTCCGGAACAGTTCTTTACACTGTTTTCTGAATGTGATTCTTTTTATTTTCAATCTCAGAGCGATTGAGTCACACGGATGTCATGCATCAACAGTAAAGACTCTCCGCTTTATAATGAATCTGTCATCAAGGCTGCGCTATTAATGGCGGCCTTTTGTTAGGAGGGAAGGACGCGGTATGACGGGACGACACACTGGAGGAAACAAGAAGACAAACGATGTAACGCACACTTATGCACAGGCACACCCACACATGCACACAGATACACAAACATCCACAGATACTCACAAACACATATGCTTATGCATACACGTGCACAAAAACACACATACATATGTTCACAAATGCATGCACACAATCATGCACACAGATCCATACATCCACACATGCACAGACATAGGTACACATGTACACAAGCCCTATACACATATATGTACAAAAACACACACACACATGCATTGCACATGCACAAAAACACGCATACAAATGTTCACACCGACATGAATGCATAAACACCCAAGCATAAATGCAAACACACACAAACAACACACACGTGCACAAAAATACACACATGCATAAACACGTACACATGAATGCACAACACATCAATGCATACACACACCCATGCACACACACACATTTATAAACCAGCTTAAAAAACACATACAAACATAAACACGTTTAACTGCAGAAGCAGTTATTGTGGACAAAAAGACAAATTATTTAAAATACATTTAACACGTATTTTTTTAATTAAGGCATCTGGAGCTAAAATATGAAATCTTTTATCAGCTGATGTGAACAAATAGAGGATAAATGTAAAAGTTTAACCAAAAGTCTCTTTGATGCCCAAAAAGCAGTTAATGTTTTTAAGTCCCTCCATTTCTTTACAAATAAAACAATTATGCCATAAATACACTTTTAGTTAAGACTAATATTCTTATTGTTTTGAAAGTAAAGAATCAGAGTTGAATGAAAAATGAATGAGATTAGGTAAAAACATTTTCTTTATTAGAGCTTTAAATACTTTATGCAGTTTTGTTTTACTCCACTCTTCACATGCAGACATGTTAGTGTGATTTAAAATGCAGCTTTCAAAAATTATTTTAATGTGTAGTTCAGTTGTGTGTAAATGTGTGCATCATGCCTCTGTCCATCACGGTAAACCCCGCCCCCTCTGCTAAAATGTACTTTGGTTTATGGAGGTTCTTGTATCATAACCTTTGGCCTGCTCATTCTGTGGCTTTTATACTGATAGGACACGTTCCTGCTCATGTGCTGTTGTCATGAATGGAGATTCATATTTCAAGATGACTCAGATGTATAGATGTCATGATAATGTCCCCGTCCACCATCATCAGTGGGTCGTCCTGGACTCTTGGAAACAGATGTTCGCCTGCAGAGGAGCTCATTAGTGAGGAGGACAGTAAATCACAGCAGAACGGGACTTTCAGGCCCGAGACAAATCAGGTTTTGATGTTCACTCACCACTGGACTCTCCCGCTGGACCTCCTGACCACATTTCATCTGTCAGAACATGTGTGTGTGTGTGAGTGTGTGTGTGTGCACGATCACTGCGATGCTTCAAGGATAAAACCACACATGCTTTTCACTGATCAAATATCAAAACTGTGATCCAGTTTTCTTTTTATAGCAGTTCAACCCCTAGATGCCAGGTTTACGGGTCTTCCTAAAACTTGTATTCAATTTTGTTTCAGGTCAGAAAATAGCATTTTTTTTCTTATCAAACAATCTCTATAAGTGTTTATCATTGTTCTTTTATTTATAATTGAAGCTGCTGCTGGTGTTGGATCAAGCCTTTGTTTTTTTTGTAACCATTGACTGCCTATGAGAACTTGACTGAGTGACTCCTCCCCAAATATAATTATCTTATTGAGAAGTACAAACTTTTGTGGTTTGGATCAAAATAACAAATACATTTGTTTTTTCTCGTTTGGTCCTTTAAACCCTGAAGGTCAAGTAGCCACATGGTTTACAAGGGCTTAATTTAGCCAATCACGATCAAAAAAGATATGGTTCTTAAAAAGTGCCGGGGGCCGCATATTATTGATGTGACGACAGGAGCCTGCAGATTGGTGGAAATTTAAATGCGGGCCCACGGGCCGGACTTTGGACATGCCTGAGTTACAGTCTGTTATTTAGGTGTCTTTGGTGACGCCTCCGGTGTTAAAGGGTCAAAAGTGTGTGAGGGAATTCATTTTTTCTTCAAAGATAATGTAAACATTTATCATAAAAAAATAAATCTTTATTTACCAACTTATTTCCATTAGCCTTTATGTTATTTCTGTGTATCAATAAAATGTTTGACGGTTTAATTCATTTTAAAGTCAAAAATGAAAAACAATAAAAGTAATAAGCAGGAGATGATTTTTCATCTTGTTCCGGATATTTATGTTCCACCTAAATCTAAGATTTAATCAACTGTTTGACATGAAATGAAAAAAAAAAATCAAGAAATGTGTTTTTTTCCAGACTGTTTTCCAGAACAGCAACATGTGGTTCCTCACTTTATTAAAATGATTTGTCACGGAAGCTGCTAACCTTAGCTTAAACAGTCTAAAACGTCACTGTGATTGACAGGCCTTCCGATGGCGAAACAAGAACAGAGCGAAGCCTCAAAGCGTCTCAAAGTCTTGGCAGCCATTAGACATGTGTGATGACATATTTCTAAAGGAGAGAGATGTGCAGGAAACACAAAATGTTTGCTCCTGTCAAACAGATGTGAAGGCGGTCTGGGAGAATCACTGAACAGACATCAATGAGACGTTTCAATCTAAACTCTGTTAAGTCTAACAGGTAAACTGAGGTTTTCTCAAACTTTTTTTTTTTCCAATTTAGAACCACGGCGCATAAAAATTGCACCTTCAGAAATAATTACAGTTTAATTCTGAGAAATTATCTTTTTCCACTTATATGATGTAAAACCACATCTTTCCCAGCAAGAGAAAAAGTAGGAAAACATTTGAAGGATGAGTCGGGGTGAACGGCGCTGCGGCCGTGACAGCGGCCTTGACGCCCGCAGGTCTAAATCGGATCCAAGGTTTCCCTGTCAGCAAGGACGTAAGTTTAATTCACATTAGCTGAAGCAGGAGGCAGTGATGACCTTTACAGTTTACAAATGCTTTTGTTACGTTTTTTAAACCAAAACATTTTTCACATTTTCCCAGAAATAGAAAATGTCATTTTTGTGTACAAGGGTTTAATACATTTTGATTAAAACAGATAGTGTTTATGGCCACACCCACAAGTTCCATTGATCCGCCTCTTTGGTTCATATTGAATGCAGACTTTATTTTCATCTTTTTGTTTGGTTTTTGTCGTTGACTGTATAAAATAATTGGGCTGAGAGACCGACCTTTCCCTCTGGCGTTCCAAACAGGAAGTACCTGCTGGCTCCAAGAAGCCAAAATCCCATAGACTTCTATAGAGAAATAAACATCTGTCAATTACTCACTCATTCTATTCCATTTGTCAGAATAACCATTCTTGCTCTGATATTCTTGCTAATCCTAGTTTTTCACGATATTCTTTCTGTAGTGCAAATTACAGGAGTTATAAACTGGCTAATTAGATGCCTCAATTAAAAGTAGGTGGAGCCTGCCGGCCCCCCATATCCATCATTTTAAATAAACTAAATCATGTTCAGGGGGAACTACAAATAAAATTAAAGAACCCAATGACCACCCAACGTTGCAATTTATTGTAGAAAGCCATTAAGACAAAAAAACACTGCTTTTCTGTTGGTTTTATTTCCATAGCAACCATTTTTTGCTTTGGTTGCCTGGAGATAATGAACAGATTGACGTAGGTTTCAGAAGACTTGGCCAAAGTACTTATGGATGGAAGGTTACTAGTTAACCACGCCCACATTCCTTTTATATTCATTTCCTACGTTGATTTAGTTTGTTCAGCTCTAGCCAGCGATCCATGCATTACATTTTCACAGTATTCCCTTTAAAAATATGCCAGTGACGGGAAAACGCCACTTCTGGGAGATCGCACGCCATTCTAAATGCAACTTTTTTTCCACATTAGCTTCCTTATGATGCCCAAGAATTTAAGAAGTGATCAATGAAAATTCCTAGGACGAGTTTTAATTTGTAGATGCTACTAAAGGTGTTTGTTTTTCCCAAATTCAAGATGGAGGCCTCTTCCCGAGATCAAAGGTCAACAAAACTCCAAGGTTGATTGTAGACTCATGCTGGAGCGCCATGTGTGGAATTTCAGGAAAATTGCTAAAGTAAAAATTTCCTTTTCCCATATTGTGGACAAAAGTGAAAATGGCCAAATCACAGATTTTGCCACAAAATAGCCACCAAGCCATCGGTCGAATGGCCATCCCATAATAATTTCAAAACCTTCTTTGGATACCCTGACACGTGTGTTTTAATTTCGTTTAGTCAAAACTTCTTTTGACTAAACGAACATTGTAGAGGGCTGCATTGGGATTGGGTTTCGACGGGTCCCGCGGGACCCAACCCAAAATCTCGCGGGATTGGGCGGTTTGAATTGTACTGGGGGCGGGAGCGGGCGGCAAAAAGAAAACTCCGCGGGCTTCAGGCCGTCTGTCTGCGCGCGCACACACGCACACTTTTTTACCGAACAGGATTTGTGAAAATATATTTAATAATTAGGTTGCACATTACACAAAGAGGAATGCATGAAAAGATGAGGCTGGGGGAGGGACATCAATCTCTTTAATAATATCAATAAGTGTTTTTTTTCCTGCGGGACGGGAGACGATACAAAATCAATGCATCTCTATTACTGTGCGGGAATAAATTCTCTGCGTTTTGCGGGTGCGGGCGGGAGAGGACATTCATATTGCGGGAGCGGGCGGGAGTGTAACGCATACGTTGCGGGAGCGGGCGGGATTGGTCAGAAATTCGGCGGGTGCGGGCGGGAGCGGGATGAAGAAAATAGTCCCGCGCAGGGCTCTAGAACATTGAACTCTGAATGGCAGCAGATGAAACAGACGGTGAGGTCAATGTTTAAAATCTGTAGAGAACAAAGTCTTTCAGACAAGATGATTAGTTTAGTTGTTTTTTTTTTGTCAAAGGTTTTCCATGACTGAAGTCTGAATGAGCCCAGAAAAATAAATCCTTTGTGCACATATGAAGGAGGGGGTGTTCCATTCTGCTTTTGCCCCATCACAGACCAGAACAATCTTTAATCCAAAGATAGTATATTTCCCAGTATCAATGAAATTCTTCTTCCTAATAAAAATACCAAAAAGTTCATGAATGATTCCCCAGGTTTTGTGCTTTTCAGGGAAAATTTTGATTCCTTGAAATATATTTTTAGTGAACGGGTTTCCCGTCTCCCTGCACCAGAATCCTTGTGTCTGCATCTTGACATCATGCCGCGGCGGGCCTCTCCCAGCAACAGATAAGACAGCATCATCTTGGCCAACAGTCATAAAGCTGAGCCGCGCTGTCGGTGCGGCGGTGCCTGTGTGTCGCCATGGAGGCAGTAAAGCCGCAGCCTTCTTGCTGACGGGTCTAAATTGTCATCGACTGGGCGGCCAATTCGGACCCAGCAGCCATAAAGAGGAGTTGAAACACAACCTTTGGTTGATACTGCTAGCTTAAGCAACCGGCAACAGGACACGCCCCGCTCGCACACACAAACACACGTAAACCACACACATATGTGCGCGAGAGTGAGCCGCGGAGCTTTAACCCAAATGGTTGAGTTTGTCCTCACTGAGTTAGAGGACAAACCCCAAAGATGTAAGAGAAGAATCACACAGAAAGCTTCAGCCAGGATTCAAACCAGGAACCTTTTCAGCATGAGGCAAGAACGCAAACATTAACACCCGCGTAGAATTCGTTAAGGGTCTTTCCTCAATTCAGGTAACATCTGAAGAATTTATTGTTAATCAAATCATTGTTTTCAAAAAGTCCTGATGAAGGCCTAATGGATGAACCTTACCAACCAACCAACCAACCAACCAACCAACCAACCAACCAACCAACCAACCAACCAACAGCAAAAGCCTTCAGACCCCATAGAGAAGTTGAATCAATGACCCAGTCTCAAACTCAGTGTGACTTTTGCACACATTTTTGAAAAATTATGATCATTTTCCTCCAAAATAAAACCACTAAAACCATCCTTTCTCCCACGAGAGGTTACCATGAAGATTTTTTTCAGGAAGCTCAGTAAGACGTGGGCTGTTGATTATTAAAAAACAGTTAGTCCAGTTGGGTCTCACTCCAAACCTGTTCTGATCTTTGTCTTTGGTCAGCTAGAGACACGTTTGCTCTTTGTTCAATCCACACCAAAGGTTGTTCCACAGAATTTGGCAGCTGTAACAGCTCACCTGAGCGCCGGTACAGACCAAAACTCAGCTCACATGAAATAAACTTGGATGCAGCTCAGATCAGTTAGAAAAAAGAATTGTGAATTTAAAAGAAGGTTGGAAAATGTCCATCCATCTATCTTCAGAAGACCGCTTTCAGGTGTCACAGGGTTGCTGGAGCCTATCCCAGCCACTGTTGGGCAGAGGCGAGTTAAACCCTGAGCAGGTGGCCGGTCTGTTGCAAGGCCACCCACCCACAAGAATCATCAATTGATCTATGGAGCATGTTTCTGACAGTTGGAGGAAGCCAGAGTTCCAGGAGTAAACCCACGTGTGCACGGGAGAACATGCAAACTCCACACAGAAAAGTCCCAGCAGGCATTTGAATCAGGGCCTTCTTGCTGTGAGTCGAGAAGGCATTATGGAAAATGTCCTGGTTGTTAATATTTTGTAGTAAGACGGAGTGTTTGGTTTTACACCTCAAAGTTTTAGCTCTTGAATGTGCAGGATCTTTTCCAGGAGGTTCTCCTGGAAAACTTTAAATGACTGTGAGGTGAGTTTGGAGGAGTTTCTTAGTGTGAAAGCAGACAGGAAGCAGCCTTTCATTTGAATTTTGACCGTTTCTCCTATGCCTTTTGGGCAAAAGTCGATCACTTTCTCTGCACCACTGTGACAAAACAATATGCAGTTCCTGTCCCAACCTGAACACCTTACAAATATTTGTTTAGCACAAAAACATTGGTTGCTGGGCAACCCCTGAAATTAGTTTACAGGTTAAAAAAATTTAATGTAACTTGTTAAAGCACTGCAATATCAAGTCTAAATGCTTGTTAGAAACATGTGATTTGGATCGAGTTGAATGAAAAATCCCGTGGAAGTTGTTTGGAAAAATCAGTAAAATGTCATTTTTTTATTTAAACAGAAAAAGTTTAGGTTAAAGCAAAAACCTATGTGTCATTTTTATTATTAATGAACATTTCTACAGTGGCCCTGAAGTGTAAATATTAATGATCAAAATTAAAAAAGGAAAAACATCACATTTTCAAAGTCAAACCAAAACGTAAAAAACAAAATTATTTTGGAAAAATAGAAGTAATCTCCAAAAATCAAAGCAAAATTTATAAAGATTGAAACAAAATAAGGAACCGGTAAAGATAGGTATTATGGGATGTCACTGATTGGATGATGGCGTTAATTGTTTTGAAGAGTAGGGAAAACAGAAGAATGAACTGATAAAGCAATCACTGAACTTTTGTAACGGCTGATGTTGTCAAAAGCTTAAAGAAATATCTTCTATCTTCAGATAGGGGGACAAATGTCCTCATCCAATCAGTGACATCCCATAATATTTACCTTTACTTGTTTTGTTATTTTGTTTTAATTTTGATTTCTGCAAATTATTTTTGATTTTACAAATGTTTACCTTTTTATGTTTTTAAGCTTGGATATTTTGGAGTCTCGTTCTGGTTTCTAGAATTTTGTTTTCATTTCTAGAATGCAGTGATGATTTATTTTCTGATTATTTGTTTTTCTTTTTTAATTGTAATCTTTAAAATGTTTCTGCGGGGCCACCGTACATTTCTGCTTCACACACTCACGGGTTGCATCAGATTTTGTTCGATCAGTGCGCTCGAGCTCATATCATTCACCTTATGACAGATGTTGGTTATGAACATTCAGTTAACAGCAGAGCGATTTATAAAATGTTTCAACCTGAACAGATTCCAAACAGGCATCAAAAATAAAACAGGAGCTGAAAAAGTCTTAAGAAATTTATAGCAATAAAATTCCCTTACAAAACTGCGGATAAGATTATTCTAAGATAAGATTTACAATAATTTCACGCCTCCTTCATTTCTCCATAAGTTCAGCCATTGCACTTTAATGTCAAACGTGAGCGCGGTCGTCTTCCGGTATGTGGAATCCAAACCACTGGTCCTGATTTCAGGGCGATTTTTACAAGACGCAGTTTATGTGTGCGGTCTCGTAAAAATAAATGTAATCTAAGCTCCGTGTCTTCGGCGTACACAAAGCAACAGCCCTTCAGTGAGGGGAGCAGGGGTTTATAACAGGCTGCTTTTAGTGTCAACAATGACTTTTAACTGTCCTTATCTCAACATAAATAATGTGCCAATAAAAGTTAATCATCTACATGTCGGTAATGAGACGAGTTCAACAGCCATAAAAAGGGATTTTTTGATGATTGTTTTTGAAGTCTTTTCTTTGCAATGAGGATATCTTGGGGAAATTGTTCGTGAAACTCCGTCGAAAGCAGTGAGGGTGAAATCCAGCAGCTGAAAACCTTTATGAGCTATTAGAGCTGGTTACTGTACCCTTATCTCTTTACATTCCACTCCACGGTCCCAATGTTTCTCCAAAACGCACACGCCTTCAGGCAGTAGGTAGTTGTGATTTTGAGGAAACGTGGCTTGTTAATTGGACAACGGCCATCAGTTTGAAACGCTTCGTGTGTGTTTGTGTTCTTCCCTGTGAGCAGCACCCACTGAAAAGAAACACACAAGTCCTCAAATCCTGTCGCCATTTTTCCCGCTTTAAATGCTGATCCAACTGGGTTCTTCCATGAGTCACAGACGAAGCCCGGTTAAGTCCAAACGGCAGTCCTGCTTATGCCTGAGACAGAGCGCACCAGGAGTTATGTGGAGCCATGGAGGTGGGGGTAAAGGGGTAATCCTCGTATTTAATGTCCACGTGTCCGGGTTCTGAGCTGTCCAACTGGGAGGCCGTCTGCAGAGAAGAAGACGTGAGATCTTTGTGAATTTGTTCTTCTTTGTGAACGGCTAAAGCTTGTGGTTCTGAGACCAGCTTCAACCAAACTGATTTTTACAGCAATTAAATCAATGACATTATTGAACAAATGCAAAAAGATGGATAGCCCTTAACATGGCAAAAAACACATTTTAAGAAAGTAAAAAGACCCTTGTTTCAAGAGAAATTGTCTTATTTTCCATCTTGCAAGAAAATGATCTAATTAAAAATGGCTAGAATTTCATTATTAAAACACAAATTCTTGACACTAACATTTTTATTTGCTTGTTTAAAGAAAATGTGACGTTGGGCTAAGAATTTTTGACTTAAGTCCAACGGGCCTGTTTTTGCAGTGTATAAAGAGATGTTAATGTTTCTGTTTTATAAAAAAGTTCAAACCTTCCTGACAGTTTATGAATCAAGTGTTTACTGGTCTTAGTCCCACTTTTAGCAGAAGTATTGACACTGAAACACATTTCAAGATATTCCAGCACGAATGACTCTTTAAGCCTTCGTCACATGCACCTGTAGGGGGCGTTGACCAGAAGGGGTGTTGCAGATTTTTGGGTTATCCAGGCCCGTAGTATAGGGTAGTATAGAGGAGCTGCTGCATCTTAAGAGGAGCACAGGTGTGTTTCGTAGTTCCTTTGAGCCTCATAAGGCCACCTCAATGGACGTCATTGTTGTGCGTGTGGTAAAAGTGTCGTGAAGTATTCGTAAAGCTAGCGTTAGTTCAACAGACGTATTACGTACGGTGTCCTTATGTCCCATCCCAGTTGTAACGTGTACCTACTGGTCCCTTGCTGACCCCAAATGCTTTTTGCATGGGGTGTGAACGGATGTCCACACAAACAGTGCTATGGTTGTCTAATTTCTTCAGTTCTAACAGTTTAACAAGTCTCTGCGTCCAGAGGATTTGGGAGGCTCTAAAAAATGAAAATCTGTACGACTTGCTTGCGTCTCATACTTCCCACTAAGTGGGTGTTGTACACTACCACCTGTCTGCTCTACAGGTTCATGGAGCGCTCTAGAATCTTGATATTTTGTGTGGACCACCTGCTCCGAACAGGTTTGCTCATTTTATGTCTGCCGACAACCCACATCCACCCTGAAGGGTGGTTATGACGAAGGCTCTAGGCTCATAAACATGAATTCAATCCAAACATTGACTAGAAACTTCCAGAGCCTTCATCTTTATCCGTCGTTTTGCTCTAGAACCAAAATGCTCCTCAGTCAAAGCTTGGGAACTGATGCAGGACGCTCTCTGGGATTTTCTGGCAAACAAATGGATTCAATCTCCGGTGGTCCACATTCTAAAGCTGCAAAGCCGCCCAAACCATCACATTTCCACCACCGTGTTTGACTGTTATCCTTCTAATAAAAGTTTCTCCTTTGTGTTGTGAGTCCAAAAAACTTTTGTCCAAAAGGTTTTGGAGACAATCCAGATGTTTTTGTCTTTGAGTTTTTGTTGCTCTTTTTTCTTCCGTCCATGTTTGTCCTAAAGTCTCTTTCTGACCATTGGATCATGAACTCTGACCCGGGCTGAGTCAAGTGAGGCCTGCTCTTCTCTCCAGGTCCTTGTGCTTCATTTGATGCCCTCCTGGCTGAGTCCTCATGTTCATGAGCTCACTTTGATCCTGGGATGGTATTCCACTTTTTCCTGTTTTCTCCCAGTGTGGATGATGAATCTACATTGTGGTTCCCTGGAGTCCTAAAGCTGCAGATGATTCATCAGGTCTGACAGGAATCAGCTAGAGAAACTGACCTCTGGATTTCTTCTAATTCCAGCTTAGTCATGACTTTAACGTTAAAGCCTGAGTCATGATTTGAATCATTAAACGAAGAACCAATCTGCTTGGATGACATCAACTGTTCGATATAGATCAGAACTTCCTCACAGAAGCTTAAATGAAGGACTCGTGTAGTGATTCTCTACATCTAAAATTTCAGCTGCTCTGCTGCCTTGTTGTCATGGTGATGTTTCATGAGGAGGGAAGTTCTCCTCTTCTCTGGTGTCCCATAGACAGATTACCTGAGTCCCCGATGTGACGGTCTGTCCTGCGTAGGGCGATGGCGCCAGGGTGGGTTCACTCTTAACGGTGGAGGCGTGTTCTGAAACTGAGAGGGAGGATGGGGAGCCGGTGTCAGAGATGAGGGACCCTAAAATATTAATATGAACTCTGTAAATGTTCTGACGAACATACCAGACGAGCGGATTTCTTGGAAACTTTTCACCTACCTGCAGATGTTCTGTTTTTGGGGAGTTTGGGTTTACGCTTCCTGGTCTGAATGCTCTCCTTCTTCATGGCCAGAGGTCTGGGCACCTGGTGGGAGTGGAGCAACACAGATTAGCTGAGCCGACCTCCCAATCCCACAACAGGAGCCTCGGTGTTCTGACAACCCGCACGAGCTCTCCGCCTACACTGATAAGGCTGTCCTTGAAGAGGTTCTGCACAACACCAACAATGACCCGCTATCAGAGAAGGACGTACCCCGTGTAGCTTCATGTAAAGGCCGCAGGCGTTGCAGACCGGCTCCCCCTCTGCGTTGCGCCTCCACAGCGTGGTGGTGCTGGTGTGGCAGTTGGTGCAACACAGGCCGGCCCGGCGGGACGTGCTCTGCTGAAGATCAGAGCAGGAGGCTGTTAGCTTTTAACATCTGACCAACGCAGTTCCTTCAGCAGGTCATGATTGTCCTCCCCACATCATGAAAATAAAGAAGTCCTTCCCTTTGTATTATTTTTTGTCGTTTTCATAAAAAAAAGCAGCATCTGTAAATTTTTGGCTTTAAAAGAGTCCTAATCTTCGTTCCACACAGCCTTTAGTGCTCCTTAAATCTCTCTGCAATTGACAGCAACTTTAGTGTTTTATTTATTCCTTTATTTGATAACAGAATAGTTTCCCTCTGAGCTCTGAGGCTTCAAAAAGGATAAATAAAAACGCAAATAATGCAATATTTAACTAAATGTTTCTGTTTGAAATGTCAGGGTTTTGAAAAAAATCCTGAGGACTTTTGACGCCCCCGTGCTCAAGGTTCATGGAGGATTTTGTAACCGCTCAGGTTTTCTTAGAGAGATGCTGTCCGACTATCATTCTTACACCTCCGTGCTTCACAGATCCCTTGGATGTGTTTCTGCCAACATTTTGTCATTAATTAGAGCAAAATTTAAAAGAAATTCCGATTAAAAAGTCTCCACTTTGGTGGAAGGATTTGCTCAGATGCAGACAGCAAAAACACAAAATCTCAGTGTTTTTGTCGAGTTTCTAGTTTAAATATCTTATTAAACCTGAAATGAAACAAAACTTTAACGATGTAACGATTTGTAACGACTTGTTGAGTCATTTATTATCTTATTTTTAGCAAGATCTCTAATAAGAACATTTTTTTCCTTTACATAATTTTTTAAGCAGAAGTTTTGTTTGTGAATTTTATTATTTTAGGAAAAAAGACTAACTGTTTAAAGAAAACTTGACTTATAACAAACAAAAAATGTATTTTTGAAACAACAGCACAGGAATCTGAACCTTTACAAACATTTACACTTCATTTTTAGGACATTTTTTCTTAAATTGTGTAATTCTTTTTGTACTTAGGAAATAAGGAAAGTTGAACTATTGTAGCACTTAAAGGATAAAATAATCGTATAAATATATTCTTTTTAATCATCTCAAACTCTTTACGACATATTTCCAAATATACATAAATATGAGCGTTAATAGCTAATTTTATGATTATTCTGCCTTTTTTTATTTAGTCTAAAAAAAAGAAGAAAATACAATTTTATTTTAAGAAACCTTAAGCTTCTAATCTAAGAAATCTTCTATTTTCCATTGGCAGACTTTTTTTTATTATTTTAACAAGTAAAAAACACCTTCTAATCTCTATCATTTTTAACTTGTTTTGAGGACAATTTTTCCAGTGCAGGTCAGTTAATCTGAGATCCCAATCCAGGAACCCTTTCCTTGTGTCCTCTCTTAACCCCTTGTGCTATCTTAGGCACTGTAACATTGGGAGTTGGGTCATTTAGACCCACTAGACAGTGCGCTGAACCTTTTTTCTTCAATCATTTGTGATCTTCACTGGTAACATTAAAACCCTCTTCACCTTTATCCACCTTTGTCATGGTAGGGAGAACACGTCAATGATCATCTTGACAATGCATGAAGCTTAAATATTTCTAATTGTGAACAACAGCAGAAGCAGCAGCAGCAGCAGCAGAGTTGGAGTAGAAAGCCTTGTCTATAAACAGCCCATCCCAAGGGCAAGGTCAGTGCAGGACAAATAAAAACTGGAAAAAAAAAAAACCACCGTGACGGTGGATTGTTGGGGGACCTGCAGCTGCTGTAGAAAAGCAAGTTTCTGGGAAGCATGCAGCTGTGAAGCCTTCAGTGTGACCATAAACTGGACTCAACAACAAGCTTCACCTTGTTTCATCCTCACCAATTGAATTCTGTCCTGCTTACACTAAAGAAAAATGTTGTCTGCAAAAACAGAGTTTTATTCATCATTTTATTACACTTTAGCAATATTTCACTCAAGGCAGGAACATTTCTGGCGTTACTATTAGTTTTTCTAACACCATGTTTTGGAAATGTACTTTTTATGTTCCAGTAGCGTAAAGAAAGAAAGTCTTAAAGACCCACTTCAATAAAATTGTATTTTTACCTTCTTTTTTTTTTTAACAAAGTCTTGTGGCATTTTTCTGATGATGGAGGACATATATAAAGAAATTTGAGCTTCAAATGTAATTCCTGAGTATGTCTTTAGTGAAATCATTGTAATTTTGGAGCAGACAAAAAAGTGCTGTTGGAAAAAGCTAGTAGATATTTTGTTGGAGCTACAACAGCCGGCCACAAGCTCCCTGCTCCGCCACATTCTGATGCCCCCACCTGCAGACGGACAGACCCACGTACGTCTTTGTTTTCCTCGTCTGAACTGGAATCTGGCTCAGAACTGTACAACTGCATTGCTCCAATATTGATCAAGATTCCTGTTGCTCTGGTAATGTTAGCATGGGGGTGTGAGGGGCTATAAGCTGGCAGAGGAGCATGTAAACAAAGGGATGATGGGAAATTGGGGCAGGCTTACTCTTCCCCAACAGTCCCGCCCACAACTCATGGGGAAATTCTAATTAACTCCTGCTTTCCTAGATTTCCTAGATTCCACTAAAATAAATCTTTTAATACTCCTTTTGTGCCGACATTAGTACAAATTCACCTGAAGAGATAAAAAAGATAACAACTTTTTCACTTAGTTAAAGTTGTATTAAAATTTTGAAGTGTTTCTCACACTTCTTCAGCTTTTTTATCACTTTTTTCAGCTAAATTGGCATCATCACCATTATTTAAGTCCTCCACATTCTTCACCTCTGCTCCTTTCTGTAACCTCACCGTTCCTCTTGAGTTCCTCTCCTTTACACACAGATACTCTGTCTTCATTTCTCTCCTTTGCAGAGCAAACCTTCACTCCTCTAGATGTTCCTCCACCTGCTTTTAGTTCTCATTACAGATCACAGTGTCATCTGCAAACATCCGCAGCAAACTAGCAGGAGCTCAAAGTTGATCCTCTGTCACGCCGACAGAACATCTCAGCACTGTCCTCCAGCTCTCATCCAAACCACAGCTCCTCTCTCTGCATTCTGTCATAGATTTTCTCTAGATCTGCAAAGTTCTCTCTGACCTTCTCTGTTCTTCTCCAGCACCATCTTCAAAGCAAATAACTGAATCTATGACTCTCTTCCTCAGCGTGAAACCAAACTGTTGTTCACAAAAGTTCACTTCTGATCTCAGCTTCCTCCACTCTTTCCAACGACTTCATTGTGACTCATCAGCTTTAGTCCTCTGGAGTTTCTGCACCTCTAAAGCTCTCTTTCCCCTCTTCACACTGTAAACAAACATTATTTTATATTTCTTCATTCGTTACTACTGCTCTTGGAATTCACTCAAATCCACATTTTTCAGTTTTCTATTTATTATTCAGAAGTCTTTCTGCAGCAGGTTTAGCTACAGCAGTCTAGGTAAACAGTCAGAAACCTGAGCAGGAAGTTCCCGTTGAAGGTGTGGTGAGGTCTTACCAGTCGCTTCTGTGGTTTGATGAGCGGCCGGTTGATGCCGTTCATCTTGTGGTAGAGGCCACAGGCGTTGCACAGGTAGTGCCCGGTGCCGTCCCTGCGCCACAGCGGCGTGGACACGGAGCCACAGTTGACACACTCCCGGCCCTCGGTGGGCATGTCGTCCAAGAGGTCTGAGCAGCAGAACAGAGATAATCCCTCATGTCATCGCTGTTGCTAGGATGCAAAATCATCTTCCCTGTTTTCTTCCTCTCAACTTCTAAGATAGATTAGGCCATAGGTTTTTTTTTTTTTGGGAGGGGTGATAAATCGTCAGTTGAGGAATGTAACCCAACGCTCCTTCACCTCCTCTCGTTGTGATGAAGTGAGTCAGCGGGAGGAGGAGAGGAGGACCCCACCACCACCACCTAGACCCCCCCCCCCCCCCCATCCATCAGAGCTCTGACACCCGACGGACTCCTGGAATCAACGAGTTCAGACAGCTGGTGCCTGAGGACATGACGCCTGTTCTGTTTTGGTTGGAAACTTTTTAAGATCTCGGAAAAAATATCAGCAGAACGGATTTAAAATAAAAGATACGAAACAACAAAGAAGCAGAATTTTGTCAACACTTATTTAGAGCAATTAACAGAAGCCAGAAAAAAAATAAACAAAAAGGAAAAATTAAAAAAAAAAAAAAAAAAAAACAGAATCAAATTTGACTCCATGGATTCTTCAGGGTTAAAACAAATAAAAGCTTCTTCTCATTTGAGTTAAAATAATTTTCGTAAAACATAATAGCTTTAAATATTTTTAAACTACATTAATTTTCATGTAAAGACATTTTTGAACAAAACAATTCTTTTCATTGGCGTGCTGGGTTCATATGTTCATGTTATTCTGTGTTTTTTATAATCCACATGGCTTTCCAGAATGTGGTTAAACTCCAGTTTAAGAGAATGAATGACTGTGTTTTCTAACACAAACTTTCCTAAAAGCATAACGGCATCAAGCTAAAAACAGAACTGTAGTAGAAATAAAATTAAATCTTTGATTTAAAGAATGTTTCGACTTTGATGGATTGTTCATATCATATAATATTTTGCTTTTTTTATTTCTTTTTATATTAATTTTGTTTACATGTTTTATTTTCTAAATAGGAAACATATTTTTAAAAACAATTATGATTATGATTATTAGGTTAAGATTTTTGTCTCACTTTACTTTGATTATTATTATTTTTGATAGTTTTAGGCTTTAATTTCGTTTAACAATTAAAAAAATGTACGTTTTTTAATCCATTTGTATCTTTATCTTAGTCAGTTAATAAATTTCTCCAAAATGTTTACTTGTTTTTTGTGTTTAATTCATTTTCTTTTCACAAATGGTCCTTATTGTTATTTTTAAATTAATTTTATGATGTCTAAAAACTAATGCAATCAATTTTATTTAAGTCTCATTTGCCTCAGAAACGAAAGGATTATTGATTCTCATGAATTTAGCTGTAAAGGTGAAAACGGGTCAGACGGTCATGACGCCTCTCCCACGCGCGTGCGCTGTAATGTGATGTTGATCCAGGTGAGAACTGCTGTGATCTTTGTTTGTGGATTGAGGCGCCAGATTAAAACGGGATTAAATTAACACATCACCAGATTGTTCTGTGGAGAATGTGAATTGTTCAAATGCGATTTGCCCTCTTCGGGGAGGGGGGGGGGGTGCACGTGACCCGCGCGGGCCTATAAGTCAAGTCCCTTAAATTGTTGGTTTATTGTTTTTCTGTTCAGAATAAAATGTTAAAAAACGAAATAAAACATGTAAAACCTAGACATTACAATACAGTGTAAAAACATCACAAGACGAGGCCTTATTTTTTTATTTTTTTAAGGCAAAAGGTGTTGTTGTTTTTTTTTGTTTTTTTGTAATTTTCGTTTCTTAAGGTTATGGGTCTACAAGTGTCACTTAAACAGACTTGAGAATAATTTTATTTCTAGATCAAAACTGGGGGGGTTTCCGTCATATTTTCGTCCACTTTGACGCGCGTTTTCCAGCGGACTTACCCAGACTGGATCTTCTCCCAGACAGACCCCCCTGTCGGCCCTGCAGGCTGATCACCCCGCTCTCGAAAGGCCCCGGCGTCCACGAGGACGTGGCCATGTCCGGACTCATGTAGGCGGCGTACGGGTTGGAGTACGAGCCCCCGACGGAGCGCACCAGCGCGCCCCCGTACTGTTCTGTGCGCGCTCCGCTCCCGAGGACCAGCGGGCTCTGGTACGCGGCGTCACGGCCGCCGCCGGTGCCGCCCGGCGGGCTGTGCGTGTAGGAGAATCCGTGCGCGGGGTGGGGGCTGCCGGGCGTAAAGGAGGAGCCGTCTGCCGCGCTCTGGGCCCAGCTGGGGTGCCCGCCGAGGCTGTGACTCTGATGCGGGGAGTCGCAGGTCTGCAGGTAGGGCAGGGTGGACAGCATTCCCGGAACTCTGTTGGTGGGCACGTAGACCGGAGAGCTGGCCGGGGGGTGCATGTAATTCCCGGCGTCATAAGCGGACGGGGTCAAACTCTGGTACATGTTGCTCCAAAACTCCTGAACTTTTTCTCCTTAGACGTTCCTGCACATAAACACAGAACATATTCACATCCCTGAAACGGAACAAATTCACTGATATCTGACATCAACATGCTTATCAGCACATGCACGAACACACGCACACACACAGAGGACACGCGCGTCCTCATATTCAGCCAGAACAAGGACGGAAACAGAGTACAGAAGCGCGCAGATAAAAAGCTTCATCAAGAATCTATCAGCAGATATTTGAATGGAATCACCTCGATAAACGCGCAGGAAGGACGCGGCTCTTTCCCCCAGCGGCTTTCCGCGGCTTTATCTTCTCCAGATAAGGACGCGCGCCTGATAAAGTAGTGCGCTCCGCAGAACCGGAGCGCATCAGAGGTCCGCGTAAAACGATGGAAGCTGGATGGAGAGTGGCACACTTATTCCCGTTTTTTTTCCCCGATGGACGGATGTGGGGAAGGGGCGCGCGGACTGTCCCGGGCCGCAGAGTTCCTCTGCCTCCGGTTTGATGTGAAGATGGTTTGGAGTCGCTGATAACCGCTAATTTGACTCTGCTCTCCGTCCCAGCAGAAACTTGTACGGAGGGAAACACGTGACGCAGGGGATCAGAGGTAGATCCAGGTGGGAGGGCGGTGGAGGAGGACTTACCTCCCTCACCCTGCAACAGGAGCTGAGAGGAGAAGGAGGAGGGGGAGGAGGAGAGAGCCCCCACAAACGCGCGTTAGGTTCAACTATCGCGTTTAATAAAACGGTTTAGATTCAAGCAAAAGCTATAAATTTAACTTTGACTACAAGTTTTGTTTTGTGTCTTGTACTGAAATTGAGACCAGAACCAATTGAAGTTGCCTGATTCGTCACATTGACGGAAAGTGAAAGCAGTTTTACGAGGAGCTAAATGTTCTCTTTAAAGGTCGCGCGCGCCGATAACGGAGACGAGGAGCTGCGCAAACGGCAGCAGAGGCGCAGCAGCGGCGCAAACGGCCGCAGCAGCAGAGGCGCAGCGTCTGGACTGCAGGAAAACAACAGAAAATCTCTTTTCATGCCGCAAAAACGACTTCTTGTTTTCAACATTAACGCCTTTCCACATACAGCAAAAACGTATTTAAAATGTTATTTCCGTTTTTTTTGACACACAGTTGATAGTTTTTTTTTGTTAATTAAAAAAAAGACTTCATTTTGCTATTTAAACAGTTTTATTTTCTTGCTTTAATATTTTTAAACTTCTTTTTGGCAAATAGACCAAACATTAAAAATATGCTGTTTGTTAATAAAAACCGAATAAATAGATTAACTTTTAAAAATTATCATTAATGGGCAATATTGTGTTTTTTCTCCCATCAATACATTTTTAAATGGGTCTGATATTTGTAAGATTTTCTTTGTAATATCGTCTAATTAATACTTAAAATAAACCAATAAATCAAATCACATCAATATAAAAACAAAAATAATGAACAAAAGAGCCTGAAATAAAAACGAAAATGGGCTTTAACGAACCAGAACAAAAAACATTATAATCACATATAATAGAGTTTTTGTACATGTAAAAGTTTTCTGATCTCATGTTTTGTGCTAAAAGCTGCTTCTCCACGCTTTTCCACAGGCTTCCTGCAAAGCAGGAATCAATCAAATTATACTAAAAAGAGCCATAAAAGTCAAATTATTCTATATTAGATGAAAATCTTAATCTCAAAGGATAAAGCGAGAGTTTTCTGCAGAAAAGTCTCCTGCCTTAATCTCTCAGGTAGGCAAAGCGGCCGAACGGCCTCCTCTGTGAATCCAAGAATCCTCATTAAATACAGTTAAAACATGTATTAAATACCTACAGTCATTAAAATGTATTTTAACAACCTTATTATTATTTTTTATTTTATATTATTACTATTATAATTATTGTTGTAGTTATAACAACATATGGATTTGTTGTCTTTTTTTACTCTCATATATAGACTAAATCTCTTTTTCTCATCTTATTCTAAATTTTAATCTCATAGAAATCATTCACTTTTATTTATAATTTTTAACATAAACAGCTTTTTCTGTGGATGATTTTTTACTTGTGCAATTTGAAATAAATCTAAATGAAACAATACTGAACTGATGAGAAGTTCTGTGTGAAAGCAGACAAAGACAGGAAACTGAAATGATGACAAACGCAAAAACCTTTATTGTTCCCATGCACAGACATTTGAGGAAGCAGATATTTTGATTTGAAATCTAAATTTGTCTTTCTGATTTTGTCAAATGTTTGGTGAGATGTTAAATTAAGAGATAATTAAATCCCTAAACCCAAAATGTTTCCCACAAATAAATTGTTTACAATCTAAAACCCAAACTGTCATTCCTCCTCAACAGCCCCCTCTTGTGGTCAGAATGTCAGAAGATCCAGAAGTTCTTTTTTGTTTCTTTTTACAAAATTTCAATGAAAAGAAAAAAACATATTTATAATGTCTTGTTCACAGTACAAATTCATAATCAATTTAGTTGAAGGTAGTTGAAGGCATTGAAACTTAAAAAATAGTGAAAGGTTTTTTATAAATTATGAAAACTGCAATGAAAGAAAATGTTAATGACTTCACGAATATTTGCAAGATTTGCAAATATTTTGCATAATCTGTTTTTATTTTATGATTTCAGCCTTTTTTAAACTCAAAACTGCCTTATAAGACAAAAAGTTGCCTTATCCAGAACAAAATTTACTATTAATTGTATGTATCCTATTTATTATGTATTTCTTATGCTTTTTCTAAAACAAATAAATGATTGATAGGTAAATAAATATAAATAGTCTGAAAGCATGAAATGTTTCTTTATTTTCCAGTCACAATGAAACCAATGCAAGATTACACAGAAAAACAAAGCCATTATTGTCATTCCAACAGAGAGTTGCTTGCAATAAAGTTGGCTCTAGAAGAGGGGCGTCATTGGCTGGAGGGGGTGGAACAGCCCTTGATAGTGTGGACAGACCACAAAAATTTGGCATATTTACTCACGGCCAAAAGACTGAACTCACGTCAAGCCCGCTGGTGTTTGTTTTTTGACCGCTTCTATTTTACAATCACTTACAGACCTGGCAGTAGAAATGTCAAACCCGATGCTCTCTCCTGCAAATATAACCCATCTGAACACACCATCCTACCTGAAACCTGCCTTTAGGGAAACCTCACATGGGATTTGAAAGCGCAAGGTGAGGAGCCCGACCATGCACCATGTCCTAGAGGAACTCTGTTTGTCCCATCTTCCCTCAGATCTGAGGTCATTTCTTGGGGGTATGCTTCTAAGGTGTCCTGTTATGGTGGGGTTCATCGAACTATCAGCCTCCTCCATAAGGGGTTTTACTGGCCCTCTCTGGAGAAAGACGTATGGGTACATCACGGCTTGTACCACCTGCACCCGCTCTAAATCTTCGAACTCTGCTCCAGCTGGACTACTCCAACCACTACCCACTCCTATCCAGCCCTGGTCTCACCCCAGAGTTGATTTTGTCACTGATCTGCCACCCTCTCATGATAACACTGTCATTTTCAGCGTTATTGAGCGTTTTTCTAAGATGGCTCATTTTATTCCCCTTCCTCCGCTACCCACCTCCACTGAAACCGCTAACACCCTGGTTAACTTTGTGTTCCGTTACCGTGGCATCCCGTCAGATATTGTATCTGACCGGCGACCGAAGACCTTTTGCTCCGCCCTCGGAGCATCGGTCAGTCACACGTCTGGCTATCATCCTCTGTCTAACAGCCAATCAGGAGCTGGAGGCGGCCCTCCGTTGTCTGGCGGCACAAAATCACAAGAACTGGTCCCAGTTTCTGGTTTGGTTTGAGTATGTTCACAACGCTCATCCTTCCTCCGCTACTGGGGTGTCTCCGTTCGAGGCCGCCTTCGGGTACCCACCACCTCTGTTTCTGTCCCAGGAATTCGATTTGGCGGTGCCGTCGGTCCAACAACACCTCCAGCGTTGCCAATGCGTCTGGCACCAGACCAAGGCTGCTCTCCTCCGCACCAAGGAGAGCAACTGCCGCATCGCCAATCGACACAGGGTGGTGGGACCCACTTACCAGCCTGGACAGAGGGTCTGGCTCTCGGCACGTAACATCCCACTCCAAGCCACCTCCCGGAAACTGGCTCCAGGGTACATTGGACCCTACGAGATTGACAGGATCATCGATCCTTCCTTCCCGGCGGCTCTCAAGGTACACCCTTCATTTCATGTCTCACAAATCCAACCTGTCATGGACAGTCCTCTGTGCCCGCTGTCTGCTTCCCCTCCATCCGCCCGTGTCATCGACGGCGCCCCCTCAACAGTTAGCCGGAAATTGGATGTCCGACGTCGTGACCGTGGGTTGAAGTTCCTGGTCGACTGGGAGGGTTCCGGTCCTGGATCTCCCGCTTCCTCAAACTGGACCCCTCCCTGATCGAAGACTTTTACCTGGCCCACCCGGATCGGCGTCCTGGACCGCCCGGAGGCGGTCGTTGAGGGGGGGGGGGTACTGTCATGGCGCCTCTGTCAGCTTTCCTCCCCCTCGCCTCTCTGCTTGGCTCTTGATGCATCCAAGCTGTGTTCACTTACCTCATCACCGACCAGACCTACATAAGGAGATCCAGAACCAGCATTCATCGCCAGTTCATTGCCCCAGATGGTGCATAACCTGGTCTCTCGTCTAGTTTTACCATAGTGTTCATGTTCACGTCTAACTTTTGTATTGCCTCGCCTGCAGGACATTCTGACCACGAGTGGACACCCGAGTCACCGGATTACCTGAGTCACAGAACCTCTCGGAACACCAAGAGCCTCCAGCCTCGCCTCGAGCCAACAACAACCTCCAGCCACGCCACGAGTCAACTCCGACCACCAGCCTCGCCTCAAGCCATAACTACCTCAAGGTCAAGATCTCAAGTAATCCTGAATTATTAAAATCCTTTACTTACCTTTCAACTCACCTGTGTTTTCCTTCCGGGTTCCAGCGTCTGGGTCTGTCTTGCCTAGCTTCCCATGAAAATATCGTGTCACATGTTCCAACTGAAAACCAGAACTTTTGCTCTCTAAAGTCCACTTTATGATGTTAATGTTTAAACTGAAAAAGGAAAAAATATTGACTGATGCATAAAATGTCAAGGAAATTCTATTTGCTCAGTATAACAGAGACACTTATTTCATCTTTCGATTCTGGATTATTTGAAGATGAGAGTAAAGACGAGCAAAGCTGCAGATGAGCAGACCTGAACCAGAGTTGATCGTTTTTGCAGTCGTTGTTTTTAACACATCCCAGTTCAGGCATGAAAAAGGAAGTATCACTGAGTGAATGAAAAATTTCCCTTTATCCAACTAAATTAGGTACTCAATTATTTATTTACTTTATTCATAAGCTTTTTCATTTGTTATTGCATTTTCTTCATTTTTACTTCTTATTGTGAAGCAAATTTATCTTTAAACAAAACACATATTGGACAGAATTCTAGTTTTTATTGAAAAATATAACATAGTCAGGGTCATGAAACAACAGCAACAAACAAACAAATAAATAAATAAACAAATGAGTGACTGGGCCTCTTGTGGAAGTTAACAAAACAGCCACAGTTTTTGCTCAGTCACAATTGTACATAATTATAAAAAGCTTTATAGTTTAATACGCTGTAACCCTTGTGCTATCCTAGGCACCTTACCATTGGGAGTTGGGTCATCTAGACCCACTAGACAGTGCGCTGAACCTTTTTTCTTCAATGATTTGTGATCTTCACTGGTGTCCATGGATTACATGAAATCTTTCCACCTTTATCCACCTTTGTCATGGTAGGGAGAACACGTCAATGTAAGGGTGGGGTCATCTAAGATAGAATAAGGGTTAAAGACCCACTCCAATGTTTGTGGGTTTTTTAACATGGCCTTGTGGCATTTTTTAAAAGATGGTCTAGAAAAAAAGAAAGATCAAAACTGCATGTCTGAACATTCATTTATTCAAATTGTTGTGGGAGCAGATGAATAAATGCCGTTTAAATAAAAAATCATATTTGTGACGTAGAAAATCTGCCTTGCTCCATTCTGATGGATTCACTTGCAGACAAATAGATCCATGTACATCTTTGTTTTACTCGTCTGAGCTGGAATCTGTAAGTTAGTATGAGTTAGTAGGAGGGCACCTAAAAAAAGTGCTGAGTTATTGGTAATGGGAAGGGGGGCTGGGTTTCTCTGCATCAATCATACCGCTCACAATTCAGAGGTGAATTCCTGATAAACTACTGCCGCTCTGCAGAAACTATGTTCTCGAAAATGAGAGTTATAAAAAATCTGGGCTAAACTGGCATCATCATACAGTAAATACAGGCCACTGGGAACACTTTGAAAATACATCAAAAGATCAGAGTGAGACTTTAAGCATTTGTCTAATTCTAGTAGTTACATTACAAAAATTATCAAAATAGTTTCTGAAACTTTTGAATTTACTAAACAAAGAAAAATCTTTTTTTTGATCTGCGACAGTTTTACAGTTGCTGTAATTTTCTCTCCACATAATCCCAGTCATTTCCCAGATTATCCTTTGTTTTGCATATGTTCCTCCAACCATAACCTCTGCGTGCACCAACGCCGTCTAACCAGCACCCCACCCCCCCCTCCTCTGGTTTACACATGCAGCATTTCTCTGCTCCCAGTTCCAGATAGTGGCCTTATTAATGAAGTGAGTGTTGAGTGGCCGCTCTTACCCGGTTGCCTTGTGGTGATGTCAGTAAGGCTAAAATTGCACGAATTTGTCTCATATCTGCAGTTTCTGTTGTTTTTCCTCACCTCCATATTCATCCGGCAGCAGGGAGGGGGGTTGGAAATGCCTCCTGGCTTTGATCATCGCCTGACATGATGCCACTGTCCTTTATGGCCACATTCTTCCAGACCGCAGAGGAATTCCAGCCTCCGTCTTACTTTCCATACACCAGATAAGTGAGGAATTCCACACAGGAATTTGTTGACTCTGCAGAGCAAAGCTGCAGCTTTTTAGAGCATTCTCTTCAGTTCTTGTCAGCCGTGCAAATTGATGCTCATAAAATCTTCATCCATCACTCAAAAAAAGCCTTCATCAAACGTAATGAGCAGTGAGCAGACGTGTTGTAGCGACAACGAGGAGGCGGAGCGCTCAGGCAGGAAGTTGATATTTCTTTATTTCCTTGTAATGCAGCTGTAATGACATGAAATAACATTCTTGACAAGGTGGTGCTGACTTGAAGAACTAATGTTCATAACATTTTTACATGCTTTTACTTTGAAATGCACTACATCTGTTAATTTGTTTTAAAGACCCACTCTGATGAAAATTGTGTTTTTGGTGTTTTTTTAACATCTTTTTGTGGCATTTTTCTGATGACAAAGGACATAAATTAATAAAAAATTAAGCTCAAAAATGGATTTCTGAGTATTTCTTTGTTCAAATCGTTGTAAATCAGGAGTAAAAATTTGACATAGAAAACATGCTGGGCGGGCCACAATCTCCCTGTTCTGCTCCATTCTGATGCATCCACTTGTAGACAAAAAGATAAATGTACGTCTTTGTCTGAGCTGGAATCTGGCTAAAATGTACGGCTGGATTGGATGGCTCCAATATTACTCACCATTTTTGTTGCACTGCTGATGTTAGCTTGTAGTTGTTAGGGGCTGTAAGCTAGCGGGAGAGAGTGTCAACAGATAGCTCAGCTATGGGTGATGGGAAGTGGGGGCAGAGTTGCTACATGCCAACAGAGAACAGAGAACTCTCAGCAGTGGGAAGGAGAAGAGGAGGTGGGGTTGCTCTACGCCAACGGTCCTGCCACAACGCAGAGACAAATTTCTAAAGAACTCCTGCCGCTCTACAGAAACTATGTCCTCGAAAACAACACAGGCTTTTGAATTTTGGCTAAAAACAGCATCATCATAATTACAGACTACTGGGAACGCTTTGAAAATTCCAAATTCTTCAACTAGGGAACACTGGATTATAAAGTACACCATCAATGATTGTGCTATTTACCAACTTATGTTGTATGTAAGATGCACCAAACTACAAGGAACGTTACATGAGACAAAAGACTTTGAGATAAGTTAATCAGTCGGTCAGTCTAGAACTTGTTAGCCACATTGCGTACAGACAAAACCTGTAACTCCAAACTTTGTTTGCAACCGACGTAAAAACCTTTCAAAGCTGATTCGCCGTGGGGACCCCTGACAGGATGTGCCAAAAGGTGAACGATACACTAACTACCAACCTGGTTAGTAACATGTAAAAGAAACACAGTCTGACACCATTATACGTTAGCCATGTTAGCATATTCACAATAACACCCGACCAAATCTTTGACAGAGCGCCGTGTACCTCTCAAAATCGCTTCGACGTCAGTGAGTACAACTAGAATCAATCCATATATAAGGCATCCTGGGTCACAAGGCGCACTGCTGTGTGGCGGCTAAATGTGCATATTTAAAAGATGGTTGGAGTGGGTCTTTAAGTAAGAGGCTCTGGACATTAACGCTACAATCTGGAGCAGAACAGATCTTCACTTAGAATTAAAGCTGTTACACACGATCTCTGTTCACTTAACATTATTGCTGTTATTTCTGTAATTTTGACTTTAAAGAAATGAAAAAAAAATAGCAAATCTACCTCTGGATATCAAAGAATGTGGGTTTGTCTGGTTCTATGAGTCCACTCATGTGAGTCCAGACCTCCACAGTCAGGTTCCTGTCAACCCTATCACGCTCTCTCTCTATTATGGCTCCTTCAGGAGTTGCAGTTGTGTCATAAATCTCAGCGATCCTCCATAATGGAGCCGTACGTTTTTGTTGGTCTCACTGACTCCATCTTTCTGCTCTCAGGCTGATCATTCCGGTATCGTGAATTTTCTCCTTTAGCGGACGAGCCTCGGACCACAACCAGAAACATCTCAGAGAGCAGTTGGAGGGGGAAGAGAGGATTTAGAGGGCTGAAGTGTAGGAGCCTGATGTTCTGCTCGTCGCTGGGGAATGTGGAGTAGGAGTCAGCCTAATCTCCGTAAGAGACTGGCTCCTGTCTGCCACGTTCATATCTGAGCGCTTCATTTTAGCCTGTCAGCTTCTATCAGGCTGTCCTGAACTCAGCAGCAGACACAGTTCACGCTCACGTTTACAAATTTGACATAAAAAAAAAGGGTCAAATAAAAAAATTTTAAAAAGCACAACAGATATTAAATTTACTATGGCAGCTTCATATCAGCCCTTAACTCATCCTGGAACTCAAACATAGCAATGCTGAGTAGACACTATGTCTCATTAATCTGTGTTTCTGGCTTCCCAGAATGTTTCCATGAGCAGCAAATATGTCTACAGCCTCTCCTTAAAGCAAAAACTGCAATCATTGATGTGTGAAGTAAAGGCCATTTTGTAGGTTGACCTAATATAGAGTAAATATAGCAGAAAAAAATCCTATTGTGTCTTCTACATTGATATATCTACATAAACTTCTGAAATGCTGTTTTTCAAATTCTCAGAGCCCATCTGATGATATGGTATAAAAAATAAATACATTTTAGCAATAGAATACAGGCAAAGGTACATGTGATTTATTTACCCAGCTGTCCAGGGATGGGATTAACATCAGGATTGGCATTTCGTTTCCTATACTTCTTGGTTCTGTGTACTTTTAGGTATTTCAAGTTTTCTTTAAATGACAGAAACAATGCTACAGTTGGATCTCAGAAAATTCCTTAAAACTCAAACTGAGTTTATCCTTGATTCAAAGAGGTTCATTGTGTCTATAGAATTATACTGCGTATTTAATTTGTTTTTTATCAGACACTGGTTTGTTTTGTAATGTAAAACGTACCGCCATGTTTCGGTGGAATGTCTTCCACCTTCATCAGGGACGACCCTGATGAAGCCAGTTTATCCTCACTAACATTTTAAAATGTTTTTTGCAATTTGATTACAAAAGAGAGATATTTGAATTATTCACAAAACTAAGAGCAATAAACTATCCTGCCTTCTTTGCTCTGGAAGAGGCTCTTTAGAACATCTCCTTAGCACCTGACCTAGGGCTCTGACTGATGGGCGCTACCGCTGGCGCCACGACCAGGTGCTTAAAGCACTTGCTAAGATTTTAGCTTCAGCCGTTAAAACCAGAAAAGATCATCATGCTCCAAAGAAAGCCGTTCCCTTCATCAAAGCTGGAGAGAAACCTCAGGCGAGGCCACAATTAACAACAGGCCTCCTCTACAAAGCCTCGGACTGGCAGTTGCAGATCGACCTAGGAAAACAGCTAAGGTTCCCTCAGCACAGAGTAAGTACAAACCTCCACCCAGAAATGATAGAAATCTCTGAGGTTTCAAAACATTTGATCATGCTGGAACTTGCGGTGCCTGAGAAGCGCATATGGAGGAAGCAAATGAGAGGAAACGCGCTAAGTACCAGGAACTGGTTGAGTGGTGCAGGGAGAGAGGCTGGAAAACCTTCTATGAGTCTGTAGAAGTTGGCTGTAGAGGCTTTGTGGGACGTTATCTTGGCAAAGTCCTCTGTCGATTAGGCATTACAGAGAAGAGAAGAGAAGAGAAGAGAAGAGAAGAGAAGAGAAGAGAAGAGAAGAGAAGAGAAGAGAAGAGAAGAGAAGAGAAAAGAAGAGAAGAGAAGAGAAGAGAAGAGAAGAGAAGAGAAGAGAAGAGAAGAGAAGAGAAGAAGAGGGTCATTCAATCCATGAGCCAAGAGGCAGAGAAGGCTACGAGGTGGCTGTGGATTAAGAGGGCTGATCCGTGGACTGCTACTGGGACGCAAGTTGGGGTCTGATCAACTCCGGCTGGGTCGCCTGGGTGAGGGTGTATGATGTTGTGAGACCCGAAACACCCCTTGATCTCAGGATACATCACTGAGGATGCATCGCAGCGCATCCATGAGATGTTTCATGCATAAGTTATGCTTAAAGCCAGAAACAGAAAATTAACAGAAGACTAACAAAAACTTTTTATTTTTATTACAGGAGATAAAAATCATAGGAGAGGATTAAATTTAAAAAAAACTGTTTGCTGGAACAACACTAAAGCAAAAGTGTGTGTGTTTAGCAGGGGTAAAAATGTGGAATTCCCAGGAGAAAGTTAAAAGGTTGTCAAAATATGATGCAATTTAAACGGATGTATAACACTAAACAAATTAGATTGTACATTCTTGACTGTTGAGTGGAATGTTTGGAATGCAAGTGCTTAATTAATGTAATGTATTTACTGTGTTTATTTGAACTGTATATAGTGAAATTTGAGTACAGGTGATGGTGTGAGAACAATTATAAGAATTGTATTCTTCAATTCTGCTCCTTTCCAATCATGAAAATGTTCAATAATGTACAACAAACATGTAAACATTTTTGACAATCTCTGCTGCCTCTAGCTCTGGTTCCTTATCTGCATCAGAGTCTAAACCAGTTGGCAACCGGCGGCTCTTTCATGCCTGTGCTGCAGCTCTCTGTGCTGTTGTAAAATAACTATCATGTTGTAAGATTGTCGTGGTGCCTTTAACACCGTCAGGTAGTGCGCGCAGGCAGGAGGAAGAGAGCAGCGTTGAACGCACGGAAGGGGTGTGTTTGTGAACGCATCTGTTATGGGATGGAACGTTTTTTCTGGAAAGACAGTCAGTGGCGATCTCGTAGAGGACACATGAATGCCCCCCCCCCCCCCCCCCAGACCAATACCACCCATTTCCGCTTAAAATTAATTACATTTGCGTTAGGGCGCCCCTACTATCCTGTCACCTTGCTGCTACGATGACCGTTGTTTGCGCTATGTAGAACATGCTGGATGGGGAGGGGGGTTTGCACGCGGGGGGAAAACAACGGGAACAGGTAGAGAGGCAGGGGCGGGGCTTAGACTCACCACTTATGGTTCCAGACCCGCAACAAACTAACAGCTGCTTCCTAATAAAAATAATAGTCATCCATAAAATTAATATAATTTATTAGTTTTACTGGATTTAAAGAAAAAAAACAAATAGAAAGGAGTCTGCATCAAAGAGAATTTGTTTCCATCATCTCACTCATCTTAACTCTAGGTGTTTGACAGACAGACAGCATTTTGAATCAATACAAGCATTGCTAAATGAACTATCGCGATATATCGGCAAAAAACGTTTTTTTCTAACAAACCTAATGTTGCGTCTCCCTGTCCTTTTATCTTAGTTGGATACAAAGACATTCTGTCTAACTGCAGCTGAACTTCATTCTTCTGCTTTCCAGAGCAAACCTCCACCTCTCTAGATGTTCCTCCAGCTGGTCCATGCTCTCACTAAGATCACAGCATCATCTGCAAACATGATGGTCCACAGAGGTTCCTGTCTGTCAGTTTGTGCCTTTGCATTGAGAATGACTTAATATACCTCAAAGCCTTGACATTGGTTCTATTTCTACTGGTTCTTAGGCTTGCAGCCAAATAATTTTGTTTGTTTTATATTGCTTTTTGTTTTTGGTTTTCGACCTAAGTGAGGAACACAGGAATGTTTTCAGCGATCTCGTCTCCAACAGGCTCTATATAGACATCAGGTAAGCTCAGTCTTCAAGTAAATAAAAAGGAGAATAGAGTTGTTTTTGTTTTAAATTATGTATTAATGAGGTCAAGCTTGGAAATGATCACTTTATCTTTCCATATTAATAGATTTGTAATTGAAAAAAAGAAAGTCAAATCCTCCTAAATTAATTTTGCTTTGTGCATCATTTGAGTTTGATTATGGTAAATGGTAAATGGCATATACTTATATAACGCTTTTCTACCTTCTTCAAGGCCCAAAGCGCTTCACAGTCACATTCACCCATTCACACACACATTCACACACTGGCGGCGGCACCGAACACTGGTGTCAACCTCCCCCCAGAGGCAAGGGGGTTCAGCGTCTTGCCCAAGGACACTTCGACCCATGGGCGTGCAAGGCGGGAATCGAACCTGCAATTTTACGATCATGGTTTGACCGCCCTGCAGCTGCACCACAGCCGCCAACTTTATAGGTTTTCTGTGGATGTCTGATGACTTTTCTTGTAACTCAGTACTTTAGAAAAAAAACTTTGTTTTTATGCGCTTACAAACCCAATTATTAACTGTGATCATAAAACATCGATTGGATGGAAAATCAATCATCCTGGTTTCGCCTCGATCAGCACTTTTGGGTGCTCCAATTCAGTGTCAGTGCCCTCTCCTGTTTATCAGCAGTGTAATGAATACAAAGGGGCATTTCCCAGTCCAAAGCCATAAAAGAGCTTCTGAGAAGCCCCTCCAGTGGTGTGAAAGCTGTTTTGTTGTGTACTCAGTGACACACCTTCTTCCATATCAGCATGTGAGAATAAAGTTCACACGTTGTTGAAACAAGCCGGCTCACTTGGTCATATTTGGAGACTGCACTGAGGGCACTGACATGTGCTTTAACAACACACTTTAGTAAGGTAAACAGTCGTTGGTGTTAAATTGAAATAAAACTGAAAATCATTTTATGGAGGCCATTAAAGTTAACTCCTTTTATAATTTTAGCTTTGTCTGGATATATTCTGGGTTTTCCTCGAAGGATTACAGTTTTTCCAACATTTGTACTTAAGCAAAAGCATATTTTACTAATCTTAACAAATGACTTTTGTTAGAGAACTGTTTCCTTATTAGCTCTATTCTTAGCAAGTCTACCGAGGTGCAAAAACAAACTGTACTGCGTCAAGAATTATTTTGCAATTATTTTTTACTTTAATTTAACTTTGAATATATTTTTTTTTCCATAAATGTACATCTTTGTGTAAGTCTGTATCTCTGTACGCATGCTCTGAAATCTCTGAGCCTTGTTTGCTTTTGAAAGTTAAAACGGTAAATAAAGCCATTAAAAAGGGAGACAGGAAGCAAACAGCAGACCGCCGGGATCACTGACCTTGTGAGCGCCTGATCAATTATTTACCCGGTCAAAAACATATCCTATGGGGTAAAAAAAAACATTCAAATTCAATTTTGTAATTGTTCCATATAGTCTTCCAATAACTAGACACTTCCAGAAGCTCATTTCTTCTTTCCATAGAAATTCTAAAATTCTGTTTACTATTGTTGGTTTTGTGTGACAAAGAATAATTCTGCTTTTTGTTGTTTCATATTTATAATTGCCTTAGTGAAAAATAGAATTTCAAGTGTTCTTTAGAATAAGAGTAAAGATGATAAACCTGAAATCAGTGCTGGTGTCTAAAAACATTAAACAAATCTTTTTTTCTTTAGTCTACAATCTCCTTTAACCTTTGAGGTTAAAGTTCATCTTCCTTCTCTGTAAAAACATCTACAGCTACTTTATACTTTATTTGTACAATAGATTTCATGTAGGAACCATGAAAATATGATAAAGATTTCCACTGAACCCATAAGTGTCAAAGTGGAACTTTAGCCTTATCCAACGGTGAATAATTACACGCACGCACGCACGCACGCACACACACACACGCACGCACGCACACACACACACAAAACAGTCTCTAAAACTGTTATTTTCTAAATATAATCATAAATGTGAATCCACCATTTTAAAAACTTTGTTAGCATCATCCTGTGTGGAAACAACTGCTGTAATGAATCCAAATTTGGAGTAACGACTCCTGGTTTTTGTCTCCTAAATGCAGCTGTCTTTTATTTTGAAGTCGAAGGCTCTTCTCCTTTTTCCTCACCGGCTCTTTCCAAATGTTTGTGTTTTTGTTTACTATGCTGGCTTGGGGGTTTCAATACTTTGATTGATTGATTAATTTCAAGCATTGTAGTCAATACAATAAAAAAACTCATACAGATTCATCAGACTCATTGCAGAAATGATGAAATGTAAATAAAAAACCTTTAACCCATAAGAACCCAGATCCATTTTTTCTTGAAAAGAATTATGTGTATTTTACCAAAAACCAAGTGGACCACAGAATCCATATTTTTCTGTTACACTGATGTCACCATGGGTTCTTGTGTGTTAAGAAAGTAGTGGATGTATTTTCGACACGTGACTGAGCGACGTGACTTGTGGTGGGGAGTCCAGTATTTTTCCAAAATTAGAAAATAAAACGGAGCAAATGATAGTTGTATTTGCCTCTGCAGCCTGGATCCACAGCCTGGTGCTGGGAGAGCGCTGCTCTTCATCACGACTACCATTTGCTGAAGAATTGTTTACCAAAGGATTATTTATTTTAACAGCAAAGGGATTTCATAGATGTTTTTCAAGTAAAATTTCAGGAGAAAATTCAATTTGGGCCATATTGGATTTGTTTATTCCTATATTGACGATCTTTATTTTATTAGTTATATTTTCTGTTTATAATCTGTGTTTTTTTTTAGTCCTTTAGAATAGATCATTGGTTCCCATTAGCAGATGCAGATGCTCCCTGATATTTTCTTGTCAGAAACAGCTTCTCAAATGTTAAAAGAGTGAAACATTCAGACTTTCATCTTTTGAGTTGAGGACAAGAATATAGTTTTTTGGAGCAAGTATTAGGGTTTTCCACTTGCGGCGGCCTGCTGATGCTCTGCATTGTAATTCTGAATGAATCACTGTTACTTGTCATTCGACTTCGCTTCATCTCCTGCAGTTGAAGCCCTTTTTTTTGTCCAAACAGTGACGGGGAGTTAAATAGAGTGTGAAAGATTTGCCCCTGCAGTCCAATAAACGGCAGATTTAAACAGATCATTTACCCGCAGCTTAGTCAAACGCCGCAGAGCCTCCTGCCAGCTGTCACCCACATGCAGCTCTGACGGCGAGGAGGAGCTTCCATTGTTGATTTTTTATCTACTGTGAATGAAACTAATTGTGTGGTTTTGGCTTGCTTTGCTTGTTTTCAGATTCCATCAGCACTGGTGGGTCCTCCAGAGGACCTGCAGGAGGATGAAGGTTTTCCAGAAGGATTATTGATTGATGTCCATGTTCTGCTGAGAGGAGCTTCTCTCAGCTGAGAGCGCTGTCATCGTTTATCTGATCATGAATGGTGAAACTGCTTTAGTAGATGAGACGGTTTTGTTCCTTAGAAGAGTTGAGAAAGACTTTAGAAGTAATTTTTTTCTTTTATTTTGAAAAGTTTGGGATAAGATTCAGGAACAGGAAGTATGATGTGTGCACACCCCGCTGTAAAAACCCACCAGCTCTAGACAACCTCTGTGTGTGTTTGTTCTGAGCGGCTCTCTGCAGCGTTACCCCAGCTGCTCTGCAGAAAATCGGTCCTGAGCTGCGGTTTTCCAGTCTTTTCTCAAGGAAATGCTTCACCACACGTTAGTCTGTCTACCTGCTGAAAGCTGTTGGAACGCCCAACAGACAACAAAGGGGTGGGGGGGTTGTGTGTAGGTCTGGGGAGGGGGGCTCTATTTTAATTTTAAAGGCTCGTTTTTATAAAGGCTCGTTTTTATATTAATTATTTAGTTTTGTCTTAATGTAAAGCACTGTATAAAGCACAATATAAATAAAGTTTACTTTGGTTTGATTCATCAATTTCTGTCTTTGTAGGAAGAGTGTCCTCCTTTTCATAATAAAGCCAAACATAATTGTACAAGGAAAGCAGTTGTTTCTTAATTTTAAAGTTATTTCTAAAGATCTGTATTTCCTGCGTGGAGGTGGATCAAATAGTTGAAATAAAAGCTCTGACATAAAACCCAGCTGTGTTTAAACACAACTGTTCTGTCTCCGTGAATAAGCAGTTTCTGAGAGAAACAGAAAAATAAATATGAAACAGAAATGTAAACATGGAGAAAAAACAAGAACAAGGGAGATCGTAGAAACAGATCCACATGTGTGACATGGTAGAAAAAAGTTCAATGCAGAGGAAGGACATAGAAAGAGGTGAAGATGTTCAAAAGAGAGATGACAGAAAAGTCAAAGAAAATAGAAATAAACCTAAAAGTAAAATAAAAGACGTTTAGATAAACAGATCGGTCTGGCTGGATTGTAGGAATCTAAATTGATTTATTGATTAATTGTTACACCTCTAGTAAAAACACAACAGTGAGGTAAAGAGGAGATGTGAGGAAAAGGAAAAATGACCCACGGAGTTGAGACAGAAATACAAAAAAAAAAATTAAACATCTAAAAAGGAAACGTATGTAATAAGGAGAGAAAGTACAGAGTAAAACGGAATCACAAACATTTAATAAGGAAGTAAAACAAAAAATATCTATCCATGTATCCATCTTTCAAACCCAATAAACCTCTTTAAAGTCACAAGGTTGCTGGAGCCTATCCCAGATACTGTTGGGTGAAGGCAGGGTTCACCCATGACAGGTCGCCAGTCCACCACAGCGTCGCACCACGACACACATCAAACAAATGTTTGCTTATGAAATTATGACAACTTATTATTCTGTCTTACAGTTTATTTAATATTCAAATGTTTCATGGTTTTGTCACAGTTTAAACACAATTAACTTAAAAAAAACAAAAGTAAATAAATATTTGAGAATCTCTTCATTAAGAATGGTTCCATAGCAGAAAACGTTTTTAAGACATTGATCTGGACTTTGTTTTAAGTTAAAAACATTTCAGCATTTGGGTAAAGTGTCTTCAACTTTAAAAAAAAGAAAAGAAAAGTCAAGATGAACTTAAAAAAACCCCAACAGTTTCTGATAAAAATAATGAACTTCAGCTTAATGCTGCTGTTGCAGCTGGGCTTTTTTCTTTATTCCTCTTGGATTCCTTGACGTGAATCTTTTTCACGTGTTCATTCACTGCTGCGACGGAGTAACCTGCTGCACAGTTTGCACACAGCCGCTCTTCAATGGAGGTAGGTGGTAGTGAATGGGAAATGCTGGCTGCTGACAGACTGACCTTTAGATAAAGCGTGCACACTCAGCAGCTTGCAGCAGAATCGCAGACATGAACCACTCCAGCAGTCAGACGTCTGCTTTTAGATGTCATTTGGTTTGTTCTTTAGGAACGTGAGCAAAAAGAAAAAAACATTTTTTTGAGAAAAGAGGAGTTTGACACGCTAAGACTGACAGTTGATCCAGCATCGTGCACCGGTTGCCTTTAAATGCGTCTTTTCAGGAGTGGACGCCTCTCCAATCATTGCTGGAAGTTATGCAACACTTATCACCTGCGGAAAGTTACCTGGTTGAGCTCCTGCTGAATGTTGGCAATTCTTATCGGCACAAACAAATCTGAAGAAATGCAGAGGCTGCTCTCTATGATGGAGGTCAAAAGAAACAGCTTCACTGTAACTAGGAGACGCCTAGAAGACCAAATCCAGACAAATGCAAGTTTTTTGTTTCTTTTTGCTCCTCTCCTTACTCCTCTTATGTATTTTGTTTTGCATTCGTATCTTCGCATTTTGCACTCGGATCTGCACTGTCAGGATTTTGGGAGGTGGACGATCTGACCAACATGTTGCAGGAACTCTAAACTCCTTCAATAAATTGCTTCAAGCATGATAAAAACATCTAAACTAAAATGGGAAAACAAAACATGATTCAACTTCAGAAGCATCCAGGAAAACCAAACGCAGAAGAAAGAAAACCAAAAAAACAAAAATACATTCCAGTTTGAAAAAAATTACAATAATAATATTCCAAAACCAGAAGAAGCTGGAAAAGGTGGGGAATTACGTGTCATCACTGCGTGGATGATGATGTCATCAAACCTTATCATCCAATCAGGTATTGCCCACAGTACAAACCTTTACTGCTTCAATTTGATTTCTCGAAATTACTTTTCTTTTCTGAAATGTTTTTTTTCTTTGCATTTTGGTTTTGTTTGTTTTGTTATCTAAATGCAATGCTGTTTTTTTATTATTTGTTTAGCTTTTTGATTGTTTTTTTTATCCTTAATATATTTTTTACATTGAAAGTTTTGTTGATGTGATTTGACCTTCAGGGCCACGGTAGTAGAGACGTGTTTGCGGCTAATCACAAAACAGAGTTCAACAACAAAACTATTTATAACAAAAATGAGTTTTCCCTGCAGGAGCTGTGCTGATACTGACCAGCAGAGGGCAGCGTCCTCACGCTGGTCCGATGCCTGCAGTGCGTCTGCGGACGGACAGACTGACTGCAGCTATGCTGCAGCTCCACTCATGCAGACAGGTAGGCAGCAGCTATGCTGCTGCAGGAGAAAAGGACTGACGAGGCTCAGCAGGATTTTCTTCATGCACATTTGTCAAATAAGCCAACGAAACATTTCTGCACGTATTCCAAGAATATTATTGGTGTTTAAAAATATGAGTTTTGTATCAAAAGTAAACAACAGACAGTTTGGAGGAATAAAATCTCAGATGCTCTTCATAGAAAAACAGGCAGAAGCTCATCAATGCAGCTGTAATGGATCTGTTTGTGCCGAGACAGCTCACAGCAGGCTCAGATATTCACCCGACAAGCATGAATGTATGGACCTGATCTGATTTGTGTCAAATATACGCGCTGCTGCTTTTCTCTGGCAAACTTTCAACCCCATAATACAAATCAATCACTCTGAATGCCACAGTACGTCTGAGTGTTAGTGCTGATCCTGTACATCTCTTTATAGCCACACTTTGCCGTCTTTTAATGGCTGCTCGCAGCACCGGCGTGACAAAAAGCAAACGTCAACTCAAATTTAATGAACGTGATGTGAGCCCGTGGGCTTCAGGGGCCGCTGCTGTCATCACATCTGGGGCCAGAAGAACAACTCTAGGGGGCCACCAGGTCTTCAACACCACACAAGAGATTGACTGTTTTTTATTTATTCAAACTGCCTTTTCTGGTTTCATATGAGCCCTGAATGTTGAGATTCCTCCTTGAATATGATGTTTAAATAAAAGTAAAAAAAACAGATAAAAACATTTTAGTTTAAAACCCAATTTAACCTTCTAATCAGCTTTTATAAAATGCAGATAACTTTGGAAACTAAAGAAAAAGCTTTATAGAAGTAAAAGAGAAAAAAAAGGTAAGATGATTTTTAAAGACACTGATTAGAAACAGACACCAAATGCTTATCTTTTTGCATCCATTAAACATCTTGAACCAGGAAGCTCTAAATGAGGAAATGTGACCGAAAACAAATGCAAAAACATACAAAATGATGATTATTTTTATTTTTTTACACGTGAAAAACCCAAATAAGACAAAAAGTAATGGACACATGTATTACAAACCAATTTCACACAATAAGAAAATGCTATGTCAGTTTCAGCTACAACAAAAGCCTCTGTGTTGTTCTCTAGTAAACAGATATATAATTACAGAGATATGAAACAACACACCAGGTTGATTGATTCAAACGGTCAAGTTTGTCTCAAGGTCGCCACATAACAAACGTGTTTTTTTCCACGTGTCACTCAACCCTGAAGAAGTTGTTTTACTTTCAAGTTCAAACACAGTTCCAAAATTAGGTTTAAGTTTAATCATGCAAATGTTTGGAAAATGTAAAAAATGGAAAGGTTACGTTCTTAAGTATTTACACAGAGTGGTGCGACTACAGAGAATCTGCATGAGCTGTCTGCACATTGGGATGTGGGAGGGGCTGAGTCACTGACTGCAGCACCTGATGCTTGTTGAGAAACAGTTCAGGCTCCACCTCAAAAACACCACAAAACTGTTTTTAGTTTAAAATGTTCAATAACCCGCAATACATAAAATCCGCAAAGTCCTCACCCTTATTTTGACACAATTATTAAAGAAGTTTTAAGGCAGTAAGATTCCTCACTGCACACTTGATTTACTTCCATCACAATGGTCTTAAATTTCCCACTTTTTCCTCTTGCTTAAAGCCTCAAACTTCAAACTTCGCAGAAAAACAAGTATTATAAAATAACAAATTATTAGCTGAATGAATTTACTGTACAATAGATATGATGGATTCAAGTGGTCAACACCCAATCAGATCACAGAACACAGTGCGCTATTAGAAAATAATTAGACTGCAAACAAAAAAATTGTGAAACAGCGAGGGTGTGAACGGTGAATTGCATTACAGCAAAGGACTACTATATTGCTAGTAAGGCTTTTAGACGAGTGACTGTTACAGTCCTTCGACTGATCTCTTTAAAACAAACATCGGTCAAGCATTCCCAGCAGTCTGTTAAATATGATCAGGCCGTTTTTAGCCAAAAAACAAAACCTGTTGCTTTTTAGGACATACAGTACAGACCAAAGGTTTGGACACACCTTCTCATTCAAATGAATGGGAAGGTGTGTCCAAACCTTTGGTCTGTACTGTAGATTCTGCTGAGCGGCAGAAGTTCATCAGAAACTTAACTCTGAGTTGTGATCCGTTCCACTCTTTCCCTTCTAGTTGCTGAAAGCTACCTGTTATAGGTTATTTTACTAACTTACCCCCCCCCCCCCCCACACACACACACACAAACAAACACTTCCAACCTAACATTACCAGCACAACAAAAATGGCGAGCAATAGGAGAGCTATCCACCCGTATAGTTTTGATCCAGATTCCAGCTCAGACCAGGAAAACAAAGACGTTCATGGGTCTAGTCGACTGCAAGTGGATGCATCAGAGTGGGGCGGAGCAGGGAGCTCGTTGCCTGCCCAGCGTATTTTCTACGTCCCAAATATGATTTTTTTTAAACTGCATTTTTTCGTCTGCTCTAGATTAACAACGATTTGAGTAAAGAACACCTCAGAAATGGAGTTTTAGGTAAATTCCTCAAGAACATGTTAAAAACACTCTAAACACTGTTTTAATAAGAGCGAGTCTTTAGGGGTCGCCACAGCAGATCATCTGCCCCCCCTGCATCCTTCTCAGACGCACAAACACAACTGCAACAAACATGTATGGTGGCCAGACTGTTTCAAATATAAATTACATTTGCTTTGAACAAGTCAGGGCAGAAGCAAGAGAAATTAGTTTAAAATAAAAAGTTGTCATAGGGAAATCCAGATTGCATGGATGTGTGACCCTTAAATTTTGCCCCATCTCCTCCATCATTGTACGAGAAATTCATGACATTTCTGTTCTTGCATGTTCTGAGACATTAGAGCCATTTTCTTTAATGGCATGTCCACCATTAGAAGCTTTGTGCAAATTTCTGCAGTTTTACACAAGTGATGTTTAAGGTGCTGCAGGATATTTTTTTTCTTCCTCCCCAAGGTGTCTTTCCTGCCTTTCCCTCTCTTCAGGAAGAGCTCGGTCATCGGGGATTCGGGTAATAGCTCCCAGTGTGCTCCCTAATGTGAGAGAGAACAGCAGGCTTGCTGACCATAATCATATTAGGCAGCACTTCACTAAATAAAGCAAAAGGCCCTTCTCATCAAATCCACACAGCCACTAAGTGGACCTCCAAGGCGCCGCCCCCACACGGTCATTAGGAGGCTGAAAACAGGAATGTGTCCGTTTGATTCCTTGTACATACACTATATTACCAAAAGTATTGGCTCACCCATCCAAATGATCCGAATCAGGTGTCCTAACCACTTGGCGTGGCCACAGGTGAATAAAATCAAACACTCAGTGATGCAGACGGTTTTCACCAACATTTGAGAAAGAATGAGCCGCTCTCAGGAGCTCAGTGAATTCCTGCGTGGAACTGTTAACAAATCCAATTGTGAAATATCTCCTTGCTCCTAAATATTCCACAGTCCACGGTCAGCTCTGTCAGAACAAAATGGAAGAGTTTGTGAGCAACAGCCATTCAGCCACCAAGTGGTAGACCATGTAAACTGACTGAGAGGGGTCCGCGGATGCTGAACAGCATAGTGCAAAGAGGTCATCGACTTTCTGTCGAGTCAATTTCTACAGAGCTCCAAACTTCATGTGACCTTCAGATTAGCCCAAGAACAGAACCCAGAGAGCTTCTTGGAATGGGTTTCGGTGGCCGAGTAGCTGCACCCAAGTCAAACATCACCAAATGCAATGGAAAGCGTCGGATGCAGTGGTCTAAAGCACACCACCACTGGACTCTAGAGCAGTGGAGACGCCTTCTCTGGAGTGATGAATCAAGCTTTTCCATCTGGAAATCTAATGGATGAGTCTGGGTTTGGGGGTTACCAGGAGAACGGAACATTTGGGACTGCATTGTGCTGAGTGTGAAATTTGGTGGAAGATGTATTATGGTGTGGGATTGTATTCAGTACTTGGGAATGGAACTTTTGATACCAAAACATTTTGGACAATACCATGCTCCCAACCTTGTGGGAACAGTTTGTAGTGGACATGGACATGGATGACAGAGTCTGGTGTGGATGAACTTGACTGGCCTGTACAGAGTCCTGACCTGAACCCAATAGAGCAACTTTGGGATGAATTAGAGCGCAGACTGGGAGCCAGGTGTTCTTCACCAACATCAGTGTGTGACCTCACCAATGCGCTTTTGGAAGAATGGCCAAAAATTCCTAGAAGAGTTGAAGCTCTAATTGTTCCAAAAGGTAAGTTAGGAATAGGATGGCACTTCAGTCCATATGCGAGTCAAGCTGGTGAGCGAATATTATAGTGGCTAATATAGTATATATATCATACCATATTACCGGCAGGGGCGGGAGTAGCTTAGGCGGTTGAGCATCTCATCCAATGATCGAAGGGTCGGATATTCAATCCAGTCAACTGTCTATGTCTTTGGGCAATATACCTCACCCTCCCTGCCTCCAGTGTGGCTCCATGGGTGTGTGAATGAGCATGAATGTCCCGGCGATGGTCCGTAGGCGCAATCTTGCAGCCACGCCTCTGTCAGTCTGCTCCAGGGCAGCTGTGGCTGAGTTAGGAGCTCAACATCACCAAGTATGAATGAGGAGTCAATGAATAATGGACACATTGTGCTTTGAGCATCTGGAAATGCGCTGATAAATCAAATCCATTATATCTGTGTGTTAAATCCATGGACTTTTGGGTTTTGTCCAGTATTTTATTTTGTAAAAATATATATTTAAAAATGTATTTGTTGTGTTTTTTAACTTGTCCTAAGTGTAAATTAAATATTTGCACACACAAACGTGTGAACAATTATCAATGTCAAATTCATCCACATTTTAGTTTCCAAAAGTTCAGCCCACTGTTGTTTTTCCACATCCAAATAATAAAAAGGGAACATTCTTAGAACATTCTGCCACTCTGTACGGTCACATGTCTTTGCTAAATTCAAAGTGTTTCCCCACATCGGACTGGAATGATGGACTGATCCGTTTTTGCTGCCATCATATGTGTGCTGTGATGCTCTCTGTCATTTTTATGTTATAGTAGAATAAACCTACCACATCTCAATCCAAGTAGTATTTTCCCTTATCAGTATAACCCATTAGTGTCATTGGTAACCGATGTTATACTGGTATAGGTTCAATTCAATTCAATTCCATTTTATTTGTATTGCCCAAATTCACAACAGTTGTCTGGGTGGGCTTCGTATCAGTAATTGAAAAAGTTAAACATAAAATCAAAAGGATCATGAGAACATAGAATTCAATAGGAAAATGCTAAAATGAACTAACAAATTGACTAAGCTAAACTGGCATCCCTGCCCTTACACCCCCCTTCGCGGTAAAGAAAAACACCTAAAAAAACGGATTCCAGAAAAGACGAAGAAACCTCAGGGGTGTCCACATGAAGGAGGGATCCTCCCCCAGGACGGACAGGCGATTTACCAGAACTCTTAGAGAAGAATTAACTTATCTAAATCTACACCTACATATATAAAGTCCAGCAGACAAGCTTCATCCGGATGGAGTTGGTGGGACAGTCGGGGACGCGAGTTGAGCCAGAGGCAGGGTCCACAGCCAGGTGTAGGGGTAGTAGTAGAGACGAGCCAGAAACGCGGTGCACGGTCAGGAACAGGAGCACGGATAAGCCAACTGGATTCTGGAAGCACTCCCACTCCCCAGGAGGGGAGAGGAAAAGAGGGACAATACATGAATCGCACTGCACCAAACAGAGGGAACTAAATGATGAATAATGATCAAGAAGAGAGGGAGGGTAGAAGTAGATGAGAATTGAAGACAGAACCCCAGTGCACCATAGTTACCCCAGCTTCAATTTTACTAGCAGCCTACTAACACCTAATTGTTATTGTTATTAAGTTTCATTTAAACACATTAACAATAAGTTAAGTAATAGTCTAATAGTCTGACAATAAGCCTGTCCAAAGAGGAATGTTTTCAGTCTAAGTTGTTCGATTGACAACTTGCCTCAGACAGATCGATCTGGTTGGATCGTAGGAATAAAACTTGTTTCATCAATTAAGTCGATTAATCGTTGTCACCTATCAACCCTAAGGAAAATGTACAGAAGAGATGTTTGAGGGCTGCACTGCTACATGTAGTCACAGCCCTGCTGCACTGCTACATGTAGTCACAGCCCTGATTCACTAATGACAGTGATAAGTGAATGAATTGAGAAAGGTGCGTGTCGGTGGTCTGTGAAATGAGTGAAGGGTACAGGTGTGTGTGCGTGTGCAGCTGCCGGCGTGTGCCACGGCGGAGTGACAGTGCGCTCTGTAAGCACATTTCCAACAGGCTAATTAAAGCTCCTCCAGAATAAGGCCAGGCTTATTAACATCTCAGCGCAGCCACTAAAGTCTGCTCATAACCCAACAAGGATCAATGCTCTTCATTAGGGCCGAACCCAATACTGCCACTCTGCCAAGACGACCCTGCCAGATGAAGACTTGTAAGGGGAGGGGGGTGCGGGAGCTGCTGAGACAAAAGCAGGATTGACAATTTGTCACTTAAAACTCATTTTCTTTGGCAAGTTTTGTTTTATTATTATTATTTTTTAATGAATGGCGCCTGTTGTGTCCTCTTCATTCCATCAGTTTTCCTTCAGTGGACAGCTATTTTCCTCCTCTCATCCCTCAGCCTCCTTGGGTCAGTCTTTGAGGATGGTTCAAAGCACAGTGTTCTTCTTTGGCTCGCCGACCTGCTGACACTCTCAAAGATCAGAGATAAAGCTGCTCCTGCCTCCCTCCCATCTCAGCAGAAAAAAAGAAAAAAAAAACCTTCCTTTACTCTACCCTATCAATTAATAATACTCTCCCAGGGGAGCTCTAGCTTGTGTACATAAGCAGTACTACCGCACGCAGAGTCCCTCTCACTTCTGTACATAAAATTAGTAATTCATTTGTGGGGAGCGCAGATTTACCGATGTGCAGGCAGGAACATATTTCCCAGCATCCCCTGAGGGTGCCGTTGCTGACTCGTGTCATATTTACTGTGTAATTGATTTTTAAACACAGTCTCTCCACAATTTTCCGCTCCACTATTTATTCCTCTTTTCCCGGATGCCAAAAAGCAATTGATCCTTCCAATCTGACTGCACCTCTCTCCTTAATAAGGTAAACATAATCATCTCTGCTGTTCAGGCTCTATTATAAATATCTGGGTCTGCCTTCAGCCCCTCCCATGTGTTTGACAGGAACGCCTTTTCGACACAAGCAGGAGGAGGGAGATGAAGAGGAGGAGAGACAGCCGGAGGTTGCCTCCGTTTCTGCACTACGTAACATTGGAAAGATAGGTTAAGGAAATTAACATTTAAGGCATCAAATGGAAGATCTTTCTTCAAATTTAAATGCATGGGCTGGAAAATGTCATCTATATGTACTAAAGAAAGGGGAAATAAAAACTTGTTTCATAGCTGTGTCTAAAGTAATCATTTACCTTTTAAATCAGACAAATTATATTATTTATTTATTCAGTGAATTACAACAGATATGAAAACATAGACATACAACAAAACTGCAGTTCCACGCCATGTTATAAAGACTGTAGTAGAAGCTAATTTGCAGCATTTAACCTTAGATGGGTCTTTTCACAAGAACGAAATCTACAATGACAATAAAAAACAGAAATAAATAAACGTTTAAAAAATTACATTAAAAATAAAGTCCAAATCAAATGCAGAGACATTTGATTTGAAGTAACTGCCAATATTGAGTCAGAATCTGATACTTTTTAACAAATAAAGAACAAATGCAAAATAAACAGATGCATTAAAGAATAAACAGATTGTCCCCTAATTTAATTTTATTTGCCTTATTTGTTCTTTAAACGCCATAAACACATTTTCCACTGGAGTAGGTGATGCAACACAAAACCATATACATTTTTGGAATGGGATCTTTAAGAGCTAAATAAAATGCCACAAACGGATTTAGATCAAACAGCAGTGAAAGTCTTTGGTAAAAAAAAAAAAAAAGACAAAAAAATTAGCTATTTGTTCAATACATTCAAGCAAAGCTAAATAAAGAGCTAAAGGGAATGAAAAGATAATAAATCAAAATGAAGAAAGCTGTTTGGTACCTGGAAATGCAGGACCATTTTTTTGGTCATTGTGATTGTGGTCGACGCAGAATCAAAATCACTTCACTTCCATCTGATGGCACCTCATCTCCTTTGGCTTAAATGAAACGTGTTGGGGTATCTGACACACCTGCCTGTCTCACTGGAGAATGGCTCAGGCCATAAGCAGCCCTCCCTGGTTTTTACAGGGCCTTACATCATAGCCCCCCCCCCCAACCCACTCTGTTTCATTACAGAAACGCTTCAGGTGAGCAGCAGGCAGGTCCCACCTGCTGCTGCTCTTTAATTTACTGGCAAGCTTTGAAGAGCAGCTTCAGTGTCCCCTTCTAAAACCATTTAAAATACCCTCATGCTCTGTTTCTCTTTGTCTCTGACGAAAACGCTGAGATCAGGGATTATTGGACTTTGTGTCTGTCTGAATGGACTTTTCTGAGCTCAGCATACAAATTCTGAAGTCTGTTAAACTCCTTAAGCAGAAGGAGGAGGGATGCACGTAAAAGTGACAGAAAACAACACAAAAAAGAAGTTAAGAGAAGCTAAAGAATACGATCAGGACTTCAGAAAGAAAGAGATCCAATTAAAGCAGAAGGGGGCAGAACAGCGTGACCAGGAGACCAGAGAGCCAAGCCTTCCATCCTTGGGGGAGGAAGGGGTGCAAGGCTCTTCTAATCAATCCATGGATGCATTGTAAAATCAATGCCCTGTATAATTAGGGCAATCCAAGGGTAAAAAAAACAGCCTGCTCTGCATTTTGCTTCGATTTGCACTGCCTTCTCCTGCATTAACACTGCAAACGGCTGCAGGTCACACTTACATTATTTCTAAATTTGTTGAAGTAATTGAAAAACCTGTAGGTTCACACTATGGTGCATTTCACAGCAGCTACGAAGCTAAGTGAGTGCCATGCTGAAGTGGTGGGGAAGTTTTGGATAGTAAAGACTCCAGCAGACACATACAGTCATTATTTATTCATTGTAGTTTTTTTTCCAAAGTTATTTCCTTTTTCAATTTTTTGCTTGAAATAAACCAACCAACCAACCAACCAACCAACCAACCAACCAACCAACCAACCAACCAACCAACCAGCCAGCCAGCATACCTGTGAGGTCATATAGAGGTTTTTAAAATGAAATAAAAAAAGAGATTAAGAATTGGGTTTATGAGCAGCAACAGGTGGGACCAATGAACAAGCCAGTGGGAATGTACTCAGCCAGAATATTTACAATGCAGCACCAGCGATCAATTGCTAAAAGTCCAGGCAGCAAAGAAACAAAAATGGTCAGCTGTGTTTGGTAACAAAGTCCACTAGATTAGGAGCATCAACAAAGTCTGGAGAGGCACCCGGTAAGACGCTAATTTTGTGTTTCTATGCATCCCATAGTGACAACGATCAGCTTATATTATGCTAGCTTGTAAATGTAAGTGGACGATTTCTACGCATTCGATAATCGTCACACGCTGATGTTGATATCTATTGTTTTAAACCTGTAACGACGGAGATGTCGCTGGTGACACTTAAGTAGCACATGCTCTTTGACATACCGCAGCTCCTTGACCTTTTAGGCCAGGGGTAGCGAACATGTAGCTCCCGGCCAATAAGCATGCGGCTCTCTGCGTCTCATTACATTGTGGCGACCTGGGGGTTAGCCCCGCCTTCAGCACCTAAGCCTTATGGGAAGTGGGGAATCTTGGGTGTAAAGTTCCTCACCATGACTGTTGGGGCTGTGAGCAGAAGTGACATCCATGCTGTTTGGCTGTTTGGGGTGTGCGCAAATACATGGGCACTGATGCCAATGAGGAGAATATACTATTTGCTCCTCTGATTACATCTCCCTCTTTGAGACTGTTCTCAGTCGTGCTGCGTTTGGGACAGGGACAGCTCTGCATGGCAGCCCATCAATTAGCAGTTCGGCTCTCGTCTCCCGCTACACTGATGAACCAGTCGGGTAGATACTATCTTTTCTATATTGTGCTTAATTTCATATGTAATTCCCTCTAAAACCACACTCAAATCCATCAGAGGGTATTAAAAATAAATAATAAACAATAATAAAAGTAATTTGGCAGTGTGTGTGTTATGATGCTGCTCCCGGCACACAAGTGTCATAAGTTACGCCCAATGCAGGAAAAAATAACTGAACATTTGATGTGCGTGCAGACTATCATGGTCAAAGGGCTTAATTCAAAGTATAAAGATGAACACAGGGCGTTTCTGGAAGAATGGGAAGAGTCTTACTTTTTTACTGGACGGAATGGCAAGTCACTTCCTGATCTGACACAAATTGTCTCCTTTATTAACAAGTTGAAGCTTTTCAAAGTGCACATTCAAAACGGCAAACTTTCCCATTTTCCTTCTTTGCGGAGAAGAAAAGAAAAGTTATAAAAGTAAAACATTTTTACTGAAGGTCAAAATTTAATGTATTCTACAGACATCAGAAATCTAATTTATTTAATGTGTTTATTGTGGATATGAATTACTTAGACAGCAGAAGGATGCTCTGTCCAGATGTTTGTGTATTTGTTGGTGTAAGTGTAATTGAAAGAGGAATATTGATAAGATACAAAGAATTACCAGTTAAATACTGTAGGATGAATGGTGAAATATTCAGTTTTTATAATCTTAAATCTGACTTTCAGAGGAGTCTGTGCCTCACCAGCAATCAACCTCTCTGCACGTCACTGAGTAGTTTTGTGTCAGAGGGAGGCAGAGAAAAAAGTGAGATAGATAGTGTGTGTATGTGTGTGTGTGTGTGTGTGTGTGTGTGTGTGTGTGTGTGTGTGTGTGTGTGTGAGTGAGATGAGAGAAAGGTGCCTCTGTGTGTGGAGGGGGTATCTGACCTCCAGTGTAGTCACTGTGTTAACTTTGGCTAAGCTGCATTTGATGGGTGTATTGAGGGTGGACACTTTCCTTGAAATAAACACAAGTGCAATACTTCCTGTTGTGTTGTGGGGAGAGGAGTGTTTTATGGAAAATAATCTGCCTTTAATTGCATGTTTGGGTGTGCGTCTTGGCAGGTCAGTGTGTGGCGTGGCTCTTTGACTCACAGTTAAAAATGTCGGCTCTTGGTGTCAAACTTGTTCGCCACCCCGTATTTAGGCAATCAACGTAAATCAGCAAATTCTGACATGGAGAAAAGCAGTTTTTCTTTGAACTGATATGCAACACGTTACTTATGTAAAGTAAGTTTTGTCTGTCAGCACAAAACTGTTTTTCTCCACTTCAGAATCCGCTGGAGTGTTGTTTATAGCATAAATGGGAAAAGAGTGAAAAGATAAAGCACTGTTGTTAAAGGCCGGTTTAGATCAGTTAGTAATCACATCTGTCCAACTGGATTTGCACACACGATCTTCATGGTGTCACATCTAATGTTTATGTAAATGAGTTGTTTAAGGAAAATTAAGATTCCGGAGCCTACTCAGCTCTAGAAAAGTTAGAGTTCATCATCCAGAGACAGAACCATGCACACTCCTAAAGGAGAATTTGGAGTCACTATTAAACCTATGAAGCGTGTTTAGTTGGAGGGAGGAAGCCGGAGTGCTCGGAGAAAACCCACGGATCGACTGGAAGAGCACGCAGAGTTCACACAGAAAGGACTTCACTGAATGGCTCAGGCCATTTGAATTCTCGCTGAGGCAAGAGGGCTAACCAAGGGTGCCACCCACTGCCCCCAGGCCAACACGCACACCCACGTTCTCTTTGAAGCTAGCAATGATTGGCCAAAACACTTTCTTCACGCACAATATGGACATCCATCTATCTTTGCAAAAGTTCGGATGTTGTCTGTTTTTGTGGGTAAAACGCAGAACGCTCATCAGGTTCCCTGATCCATCTGAGTAAAAGGACATCCTCATGGTCTCACTGACAGAAATTCATTTCCATACTTTGACCCCAAATGCCCTTTTAAAAAACTTCACAAACATTTACTGAAATTTTCTGACGCTTGAAATGTCTAGATTTAAAACTTCTGAAGTTCCAGGATCTGTAGCAAGTGGAATAAATAATCCATAAAACATATCTAACTAGATTGAGTCCAGTTTGTCTCTCAAACACCTTGAGAATATACCAGAAAAACACTAAAAAAGGTTGTGGGTGGAGGTTCAGAGAGGGTGACAGAGACATGCAGGGCAGGGGTAGCCTTTATCACGCCACATGAGAAGATACAGCTGCTGACTTCTACTGTGAGCAGCATATGCGGGATTAGATGACTATTTAATGGATCTGTGTGGATTTTTTTCTCTTTCCCCCTGATTTCTCTAAATAACTTGCTGTTGCTCCGTGTTTTCCTCCACGTTTTCTCATCCAGTTCTTGTTCTGCAGAATTAAATATCAAGCTGTTTTTTACTGTGCATGAGGAAATACACAGAAAAAACAACGAAGCCTTGGTAAGGTGGGCACAGAAAAAGCTCTAAATCAGGATTTGGGGGGCCCAAAAAATGAAAAATCTGTACAACACATCTGCGTCTCACCTACTTCATCCCTATTTTTCTCCTGCATGTTGTATAAGGGTGTATTCAGACTGGACACATTTGGTCCGCTTTAAGTGAACCAGAGCTCATTTCCGCTGATAATCCGGAACAAATGATCAGTCTGAATACACCCAAGCGGACCCTGGTCTGACCCATCTTGTAGCTTGTTTCAGTTCATTTCCAATTGGACTGAGCTTTGGTTCACTCTGAGATTCCTCAGTCTGAATACGCTCTGTGCTCAGAGTGGAAAAAACGATCCAAAACGGCCACCATAGCTGGTTGTCGTGTGAAAAAATTCCAACGGAAAAAAAATTACAACCACATTGGAATTAGGTTTATTTCTGGTAAAGAGATAGAGATTGGGATCAATAAAAAACAGACCTGATCGGGTATCAAGCCCAGTTCTATTTAATCTTAGTGATTATTCAGTAAACTGAGTTATTTTTTATTTTTAATATTTTCTTTTATACAAACAAAAAAATCCATGTCAACTCTAAATGACTTTAAATGTTTTTTTAGATGAACAAAGAGATCCAACAACATAAAAATCTAGAAACAGAATAAGTTCTTCTATTCTGATTGTGTTTGTTTGCTTCTGTGGATGTGAGAACATGATCCATGAAAAACCCAAAGACTGATGTCCCACTTTGTCTCACTACTTCAAAGCTGCTCTCTTGTTCCGAAACATTGAGCACCACTGAAGCGTTTAGTGTTGGTGCTGACAGTGGAGTTATACATACAGTTATATGTATTGAAAAAAAGAACAGAACCAACCTGTCATTAAACTACAATGTACTCCAATTTGGAATTGAAATGGATCCAAAACGCTTCCCAACACAAACACACTGACACAGCGGCACATTTGCAGACTTATGCACATAAAACAGAGTCCTAACTCATCCAACTGTGGGTAATCTCTTTAAGTGTTTTCCTCTCCTTCTTTATTCCCATCTCCCTTCTTCTCTGCTCATCCTCTGATCTCTCTGCTGGAAGTTCCCAATCATACTGTCATCAGTTACGCCCTCAAAAGAGCGCTCCGGCTCTCCCTCTCCTCTATAATTCCTTCGTCTTTCATCATAAATCCATCTCTTTAATGCTGATGCCGATGTCTAGCTGAAAAGAAACGGCTGCATGAGGCAGCAGATCACTTCTCAGATTACATCGCTGCATCGTTAGAAAACAAATAAACCAGATCTGCAGCTTTAAGCTTCAGCTGGAGACAACGGTGAGCCTGGCTGAACTCCACTGACTGACAGGATTCAGTTCAATTCCATTTTATTTTTATAGCCCAAAATCACAACACAGTTGTCTCAATGGGCTTCATACCAGTAATTGCAGAAACTCATAAAGGCAGTTCTAAAATAAAATAGCTGAATGCTAAATTAAACTAAACTAAACTAAACAGACTAAGTTAAGCTGAGCATCCCTGCCCTTTAGACCCTCCATCTTGATAAGGAAAAACTCCTAAAAAACAGATTCCAGGACGAAAAAAAAAAAAGAAAGAATAATTCTCAGGGGTGTCCTCATGAAGGCAGGATCCTCCCCCAGGATGGATGAGAAATATTTAACAAAATAAATTTATAAACACTGAAAACAACAATCTGGAACTATTAAAACAAATCATAAAAGAAGCAGATCTAAAACAATCATTTTTCAGTGGCAGGTCCAACTCTTCAGGGTGAACTTTCTATGGTTTATGAGCCGTTTCTACAAAAACACCCAGACTTTTCTATCTGACCCTCGTTGCTTGTAAAAGAAAGCCGTGTGATGACCTAAAAGATTTAAAGTTTATAAGATGCTCAGTTTGACAATAACTCCCTTCCCCACAGAAATGTGATTTCAATTTCAGCAGTTTGTGTTCCTTTAAGGAACTGAAATAAGCTGGAAAATGTTCTCTTTTCATAGTCATCAAGAATGTCACTTTTCTTTTTCCTGTATTGATGCCATGACTTCTGACTCAACTTCATTTTAAACTGATTTACTGACAGTTTGATAGAATTGCTTGTGATATCTATTTTTTTATTTCTAGATATTTTTTATTGTGTTTAAAAATGGAGGAAGAAAGGAAATTGAAATATTTCTCTGCTTTGATTTAGCCTGAAAGGCTGCTGCAGTGAGGAGGCTCTGCCAGCAGAGGGGGTCTGTCCCTGAGCCCGGAGAAGACCTGATGATGACATGTTGGATTGTTTCAGAAACGAGAGCCATGAAGATAACCTGATCACTAATATTTGGCTGCTGCAGAGAGGAAAAATTATGAAAAGACACAGTACAGAAAAACCACGTCTTAATTTGTTTATATTTAAATTTTATAGTTGCTATAGAAATGAAGAATGTATTTTAATTAAAGCATTTTTTTATCCACTGCACATTTTTCCTTGATTATTTAAACCAGCCAAAAAGTCATTGACAGTAAAAACCACAATGTTTAAGTTTTCAACTCTGCCTTCCCAAAAAGTTCCAGTTTCAGACTCCACCACCCAAAGCTATTGGCTAAAGCCCTATTCACAACTGCTGTTAATGATAGGGGTGTGTATTGTATCTGGTGATATGATGCACGAGATACGAGTGCACATCCCCATGTGTGCAGTATTTGCAAGTAAAAGGCCAGTACTCATTACTTACTAATGACTAGAGTGTGGTGTAAGGGCTACATACAACAGCATTAGTGGTTGTAACTTACAAAAGCTTTAGAAGTACTTCACAATACACTTTCCACACGCACGACTATACGTTCCACTTTCATAACGTCCCTTAAAGTGGCCGTACAAGCCTCAAGGAAACTGAAAGACGCACCTGCACACCCCTTAAGATGAGGTTGCCCTTGTCTATGACACCCAACGGGCCCAGACAATCCAACCCAAGTATCACCTGTACTGGTCAACCCCTGCATTGATGCTTGTGACTAAAGCCTTGTTTCCACTGAGCTGTACGGTACGGTACGGTTAAGAATGGTCCAAGCAATTTAGATAAGAGTTTCCACTCAAAGTTGGACCGTCACGCTCAATGCAGGGTGAAGATATGGACAACAACAATGAAGGTCATGCAGCAGCTCCTCCCTATCCGTTCCATTCCACTTTTCTATGGACCTACAACCAACGGTACGGTGGCCCAGAAGGGTCACAACACAACACATTAACTTTACACACAACACATTAACTTTACACACAACACATTAACTTTACACACAACACATTAACTTAACACACAACACATTAACTCACAACACAACACATTAACTCACAACACATTAACTCACAACACAACACAACACAATAACTCACAACACAACACAATAACTCACAACACAACACATTAACTCACAACACAACACATTAACTCACAACACATTAACTCACAACACAACACATTACCTCACAACACAACACAATAACTCACAACACAACACATTAAGTCATGGCCCAGAAGGGTCACAACACAACACATTAACTTACCTCACAACACTTTAACTCACAACGGAAGTAAATCAGCAATGGAAGTGCTTTTATTCTGAAATTTCCACTGGGCTGAGCGGCTAACTACCTAACAGAAAGTAATGTCACAGTGAGCTGTGGAGGGAGCATGTTATTGCTACAAGAGAAGATAGCAGCAGTGTTGCCAGAAACTTTCTCTTTATTATCTTTAAAATGTTGTGAGGTAAGTTAATGTGTTGTGTTGTGACCCTTCTGGGCCATGAGTTAATGTCTTGTGTTGTGAGTTAATGTGTTGTGTTGTGAGTTATTGTGTTGTGTTGTAAGTTAATGTGTTGTGAGTTAATGTGTGGTGTTGTGAGTTAATGTGTTGTGTTGTGAGTTATTGTGTTGTGTTGTGAGTTATTGTGTTGTGAGTTATTGTGTTGTGAGTTAATGTGTTGTGTTGTGAGTTAATGTGTTGTGTGTTAAGTTAATGTGCTGTGTGTAAAGTTAATGTGTTGTGTGTAAAGTTAATGTGTTGTGTGAAAAGTTAATGTTTTGTGTGTTAAGTTAATGTGTTGTGTGTAAAGTTAATGTGTTGTGTTGTGACCCTTCTGGGCCACCGTACAACGGGGATCCAAAAATGGTATGGTTCGGTATGGCTTAATGGATCCATTGTATAATGCTTAAAATACCAGCCCAGACTGAACCGTTCCGCTCAGTGGAATCCAGGCTTAAGGCGGTGGTCCATGAAAAAGGTTTGTGAGATATTTGTTTCTATATAACAAAGTCTTCTACTTCCCATCATATAAAATACAATTTTTTCTGAATGTCAGGTTTTCTTTCTTCTTTTCAGAGATTTTGCTGAAAAAAAACACAAAAATGTATTTCAAGCTGCAAAAGCAAAGATGAACATGAGATGTTCACAAACCTCAAAGCAGCTCTGTCCAAAATGATGTCACCAAAAATAACTTCACAGCTTTACAGGTGTGCAGTTTAGTGAACTTTAAAAACAATAATATTCCCTCAACCTTAATGAGAACTCAGAGAAAAAAAAGGCAAAGAACAAAGAAAGAGATTCTCTATAGGGAGACTGTGACCTGGAAAGCTCAGCAAAGGTTGCTGCAGATCAGATGTCCTCGCATGCAAGTTTCTTATGGGGGGGGTTACACAAACACACACACAATACATGGAAGGCAGAGTATAGAAGGAGATGTAAAAACAAGATCATAAGAGCAGGAAATATGGCGGGAGGAGTCATTGGATAAAGTGGGTAGATGGAAGCGAGAGAAAAAAAAGAGAGAATATAAGATGAAAGCTGGCAGGAAGCAGATGTAAGGTGAAGAAGACCAAAGAGGTCAGTCTTTGCAAAAGATCTCGAGGAGGAACTCAGCTTCTTGGAACTGCTAATATCAGAAGTGATAAAGATGGATCAGTTTTTGCTTGAAAATTTCAGGACTGTCTTGGTTTGACATCAGAACAGAGATGCTGGTTTGGGTTTGAGCTCCTAAAGAACCACTGCAGGTCAAATGTTGTCCAATCGAGTCTTTCTATTCATCGCAATAACCAGACATGGACATAAAGTCTGATTCACACAACTTTTTACCTGCTGTGATTACATAAAATATGTATATAAAACAGCGACAGCAAATTCACATCTGACTTGTGGGTGGTACTGTTATTACTCCCACCGGCTTACTGCTCCTGATTCACAACAATTTCAATAAAGAAATGCTTAGAAATGCAATATTTTTCTTTGTATTTGTCCTCCATCATTAGAAAAATGCTACAAGAACATCTTAAAAACATCATAATGATTTTTCTTGGAGTGGGTCTTTTAGATTTTAAATCCATATTTGATATAGTGCTAAAACTAGGGTCTGTTGTCTTTTGATTGATAGGTGGTTGTCAACCATCAAGTCTTTAGCAGCCATCCTGAGCAAGTCCTAACCACTGCAAGGCTGTTTTCTTCTTTAAACTTATGATTTTTACATCAAATCCAGCAAAAATGGCAAAAAATGCAGTATTCTATCCCCAGACCTAATGGGAAATTTGCACACGCTCTTCTCACTTTTTCTGTGTAGGTACCATAACCGTTCGGCCTGGATCTTCCGTTCGGGGTCCTTCGGGGTCCTGGGACTTATGCGGATGTCACATTATGTGATTGGCTGTACATTGGTCCGATGACGTGTCAGATAAAGATGGGTCTGGACAAATTTCGATACGTCTGTTGTAAAAAATGTGCCTTTATTATTGTTATAATTATTATTAAATGCATGTTCGCTTATAGTTTGTTTAATCCGTGCGCCCAGTGCTTTATTATTGGCAGAACGGACCCGGAAGAACAACATTTAGCCGTGCTGACAACATTTTCAGCCACGGCTGAACTTAACCTGGAATAACAAGCGGATTGTGGCAAAAGCTCTTTATAAAAATTACAAAGAATATTGTCAGACACAATTTATGAGGGTAAAATAACTTTAGGTTACAAAAGGGAACGTGAAATGAAAATTTGTACCGCCCCAGCAGATCTCGACGCTACGTAGTTTGTCCAAGTGGGGTTACCGTAGTGTGACGTTACCTTCAGTTGAAAGGACCCTGAATGAAAGTCCCAGGCCGATCGGTTATGGTACCTACACCTGAGCGAAAGCATCCTTATCTTTGCTGCCCCTCCCCCACCCCCAAAACATGAACAAGTGGAAAATAATGGATAGATGGAAATTTGATGGATTTGAGTTGAAAGCGTGTGGGACGGCCGCTCTGTTGGGACCGTTCTGTTTAAGAGTGGCGGGGTGAGTGCTGCATCCCAATGAGCCATGACAGCTGGAGACGATTACCGGCTCAGCATGGAGACAAGATGTGTAACATCACCACCTTCTTTGGTGGGAATCACAAAAAAATAAATAAATAAATGTCAGACTTCCACCAAACGTTAGCCCCCAAAAATGTATGTCATGTGTCACACGCCACAATAATAGCATGTTACATTTAGCAGAAAACTTCTTATTTTCTTTTACATTTTTATGGAACTTCTTGTGTGCGACAGATTTTACTGTTACAACATGGGATTATGAATCTTCAGACACACAAGGTATGTAATTTAGGCTAAACTTTATTTATATATATTTGTACCTATTATTTTTGAACGGAGAAGACAATTAGGTAAATAGAGAGGGGGGTTAAGGGCACAAAAGAAAGGGGGAAGGGGGGGTAAAGGAAATAAAAGAATAATTGAAGAAGAAAAGGAGGAGCAGAATGTAGAATCATAAAACAACAAGCAAGAAGTTGCTGGAAGCTTATTATAATTACTGTTAGTCAGGTGTAAATGTTAGTCAAAAGGGGCGGGGTCTGTCCACCCACACACAAATGTTACAAAACATACCTGTTGGGTTTCAAAAATCTTCACATATGAACACGTCAACATGCACACAATACAACTACAGCACACACACATACTTATATGCATTCAAACCATCACATGTAAGACATTTCTTCAGTCACACAAACTATTTGTGCAAAGGTGAGCTGACGCCTGGGCTCGAGTGAGGGTTCATGTTCTGCTGGGGTGGATGATAGAATGTCAATAAAAAGTGCCCTGTCATCCCCACACCAAGACCCCCGCCGAAGCAGCACTGGGCACATGTGTGTGTTTATATTGAAGTAGTAGTGATGTCTAAGCCCCCCACACACACACACACACACATGCACACACACACACACACACCGAGGGCCCTACATGTCTAATGTGCAATTAAAACCAAGAGGGGAGGGGCCAAAATCCATGCAACAATGATGGGAAGGACCACTGCCAAGTAGCTCCTCCCCCCAAGGTGCATCACAGGCTGACACCCCCCCAACCCTAATAAGTGGTTATATGAGGAACAAGGGTAGGTCGGGGACAGCTGGTGGACTGACACCCGATTGGTGAAACAACCAGCGTTTGGCCTAGGTTTCCCAAGCCCAGGGGCCCCATTGCTGAAGGAGGCCCCACACCCCTCACCCCACACACAGAGAGAGGAGCCAAGAAAAAAAGAGAAAGATATTAAATTATAATTTTGTGAAACTTGAGCAATTTTATTTATTAACTCTCTTTTACAAAGGTGTACAGAAATTAACAGAACAAAGCAGGAGTGAAAGCAACAAAGGAATAATACTGTATTAGAAAAAAATTTGAAAACAGCACAAATCACAAATAAAATTCAGTTACAGATATCTGCGTCTTATCCAAACATAAAGCAAAAAGAAAAACATTTTATAATTTGACTGTGACAGAAAAAGATCTGAGATTTTAGTGCACTTAAAATAGAGCAAAGTGGAAAATATGGGTGTAGGAGGTCAAAGAGACATGCAGGGTGACTGATACTTAAACATAAAAAAATCCATAATAACTTCAAAGATCTGTTGTCAGAATAGGATTTTTTTGTTGTAGCTGCAGCTGATGTAGCTTGTTGCAGAACTATCAGCTTTTGGGCCAACAGCCTTTGGGTCCAACAAGCTAACCCAGGCGCAACATGGAGATTGACTGTGCGCATAATCTAAACAAAAGCTAAAGCAGACTGTATCATTTATTATTTTCTTTTTTCTGCTATTTCTGTTCACCAGCTGAGCAGAAACATAAAGGAAAGAGAAGTCCTGCTAATTTCTATTTAGATATCTTTGCGTCTCCAGGGAGTCCGATGATGGATCTCTGTTTCACAACTACTGCTCAGGGGGGTTCTTTGCCTGCTGCAGCCAGAATTTGTTTCTTTTCCCTCTCTGTTTCTCTGTCTTCTTTGGTTACTTAAAATATTAAAAGCATCATAAAATCATGAAAATCCTCAAGAAAAAAAAAGCTGAGTGCGTAGTTAGGCGTTTGGGAGGGGGGTGTTTTCTGCTGAGGTAACCTCTGACATCGTTACCATTGATCATCTCCAGACTGCTGATGCACCTCATGGACCGTGGCCGCCCAGACGGCATTTTCTTTGGCACAGCGAGGTGTGGCGGCAGCTTAAGCAGGCGCCCTGACAGGTAAGCTGAAAGACGCCTCCCCTGGGCCCAGTTTGGACAGCGCTCGCCATGACCTTGAAACACGGCAACGAACAATGAGCCATAAATCAACAGGGGAATGAGGGCGGAAGGAGAAGGAAAAAGGAAGTGAGAAGATGAAGAAGAAAGAAACTGGATGAAGAGGATACAAGCAGATGAGACCCAGCGACACCTGTCAGTCCTGGATTGGTTTATGGACATCAGCGTACGCTTGGGTCACAGCGCAGCGTCACTTTAGTCCAGCGTTTGTTGGACTCAGCAGAAAGGGAGATCAGTCGTCAAGAGCTGACCTTCAGGAAAAACGAGGAGAGGGGAAAAAAAAGCAAAAAGATGAGGGAAGCAAAGAGAATGATTGGAGCAAGAAATGGTCAAACATACACTCTAAAATTGTTACGTTGGTCGGTTAATATGTAGTGTCAGACAAGGACTAACACTCCCTGGGTAATTACAATGCTGCTAACATTTGGTTATAATACGGTTTAGTATTATAGCACAGAAAAACAAATACTGTGTAAGAACTGGGAAGTCAACACAAATGACAAAAAGTGACATAATTAAAGCGAAAATGCAAAAAGGGGATTGCATTTGCGTTTTCACATCCACCCCGCAAAATCTGTAGCAAAATTCAATACCATTGAGCATTTCCAGGGGGGAGGCGGGGCGATGACGTCAGTGCTCACTGTTCTTCTGCACTCTTTGCCCTCCCGACAGTATTGCCAGATTGGGCAGTTTTGGTTCTAAATTTGCGGGTAAAAATGGCTTTAGGGGAGTAGGCATAATTTAGGTGATTTTAGGGTCGGTTTCGTAGTTCTTATTTTCTCATGAAAATATTTTACCGGACTGTGTGGCTGTTGGAGTTCTGCGAAGCTTCTGTGTACTGGAGCTCCGTGAACGCACCAGGCCGAGTGTGGGAGGAGCTACCAGCTAATGTTTTGATGCAGTTACATTGTGAAAATGAAAAGGCGTCTCTGTTCATCCATTTTAACTGTCAAATTAGACATTTCTAATTGAATTTTGCTACACATTTACTACATAACTTTTTGAAAATGAAAGGTCAAATTTCATTTTCTTTATCATTTAAATTAAGTGACAGAATAAGCAGTGAATAAGCAGTGAAGAAGAAAAAGAAAAAGCGGTTTGGCGGATTGCTTTTTCTTTTTAATTTTGAGTCAACAAATGCAGCTTCATTTTGAAAATGAAAAAGCATTTCTGGTTTTGACTTTTATTTTTTATTATGCTCCAGAAAAACCTCCATAAAAAGCAGCCTTGGGCTGATGTGCAACTCTTCATCAAAACTTTGTTCTTTGAATTACCGTTTTGTGCAATTAAAACCCTTTATAGGGCACTCAATGAAATACTTTAAAATTCAAAAATTCAACCTTAGAGTGTTATTAGAGAACATAACAAGACTTCATTTCATTGGTAACATTTTTCAATTTATTTTATTTTCATGTAGAAAATCAATGCAAATGAAGTGACCATATTTGGTCACTTGCCCGTTAGTGGTAAAACAAATTCCAATAAGTATACATACATATATAAATATAAGAAAAACATATATTATGTATTTGAACATTTTAACATCACTTTTAGAACATAAAAGTGCTAATACCAAAAAGTGCTAATAACAAAAGTGTTGAATAGACCCTCACACAACTGCGTGTGAGGGTCTGGGAATGTCCTGGTTGTGGGTGGGTGGGACGAAGTCAGGGTCTGACACATCATCATGTTGATCCTCATCATCATCACTAATGTCAGGGTGGACTGGCACAACAGCAGTCTCCCTCCTCTTGCCATAAAAGATTGATGGAAGCTAGAAATTAAACACATGCAATAAATCAATTGTCATAACATCATAAACTGACAAACATCACTCTTTATCACTATTCAGAAACTAAAACCAGTGTTTAAATTCTCTCTGAATCACTGTATAGTGTGATAAAAACATTTGGCAACATTAAAACATAATATGCTAGGTTGTATTTCTTTATTTGTAAAGAAAATGCACTAATATGGTTTGTTAGATGCATTGGGCATATGTCCAAAAACGGACATTCCAAGTAAAATATAGTTTATAGTGAAAAGGGCGTATGATCAAATATGGTGCCTGCATTTTTCATGCCGTATTTTCACTCATTTCAATAAATTATCTGCAAACAACTTATATGTCAATACTTAACACAACTATTCAACAATAAAATGTATGAGTTTCATCAACTTACCATGGATAGTTTTGACGATTCCTTTGAAAATGTCCAGTGATGTCCAGTGATAGCCTCCAGTGATAGCCTCCAGTGATAGCCTCCAGAGAGAGAGATGCTGTAGTATCGCGAGACTCAACGAGACCGGTGTGGCAACTCAGCTTGGCGGTGCGTAAGTAGCAGAACAAACATTTCATTATTATATCATTTTACCGCCATATCAATTAAGCTGGTAAACTAACATCTGTAAAAGTTGAATAAGCCTTTTGACAGCCTGGAGGACCTGGAGAATTATATAGACGGCTGCTACAATACCGTCGTTATGGGGAAGACCAACACCACCACTCCTTCCTCCAAACGCGTCCGACCAGAAAGTTCTCCCGGAGCTGCCTCCTCTCCAGGCAGTGGAATCAGCGACGCTTTAGATTCCATTGATAAAAAGCTCTCCAGCCTTGACGGCCGCTTGAATCTGCTGGAGATCCTCCACAGAGAGTTCCAAGGCCTGCGAGAGTCTCTGGAGTTCAGCCAGCAGCAGGTGCGGGAGCTCGCAGCGGAGAATCAGGCCCTCAGAGAAAGTGTCAAGACCTTGAGCAGTGACACCGCTCGCCTTTCTGAGGAAAACCGCTCGATCAAGGAAACCCTCCTGGATCTTCAGTCGAGGAGCATGAGGGACAATCTGGTGATCGCGGGTGTTCCGGAGGAGGCAGGAGAAGACCCGGAGGCGACGGTGAAACGCTTCATGGAAGTCCACATGAAGGTCCCCAAGGAGGAGGTGCAGAAGATCGCGTTCCAGAGGGTGCACCGGCTCGGAGGAAGAAGGTCTGACAACCAGCGTCCGCGACCGATTGTAGCCAAGTTTGACAACTACAAGCAAAAGGAGATGGTGAAGGGTCGCGGCCGGGAACTGAGGGGGACACATTTCAGTGTCAATGACCAGTTTCCGGTTGAGATCCTGCGGCGCCGAAAGATCCTTTTTCCTCTGAGGAAAAAACACATTGCCAACGGGTCCAGAGCCGTGGTTTCTGTGGATAAACTCTTTGTAGATGGAAGGCTCTTCCGAGACCCGGAGATCACCCCCTGGCTTTGCTGAAGATCTGACATCCGAAAAAACAGCGGCTAAACGTGTTGAATGAAAGAAACCGGCTCATCAATCATCCATACCTCCATCTCGTTGAAGCAGTTTAAGTTTTCACCCCTCTCATGTTTCTGTTGTTTTTCTTGTTATGTTTGTTTCTTTCTGTTTTTCTTTACCTCTTTCTTCTTTTTAGTTTACCCTCTCTCCCCCCCTCCTCATATGTAATTATCCAAAGGCAACACGTCCCCCGGTAAGTTGGTTTTTATTTATGCACGGAACGGGCACGCGCGCGCAGACAAGCGCGCACACGGGCAAGCACACGCGAACCAGCACACACTCGCGGACATCCCGCAAACACCTCACATAAGCCCACATAGGACACATGCAACATGCAGCTCACACAGTCAGGAAACGCACACGCACACAAACGCACAGTGTTTCTTCATCGATCAGCGGGCACGCGCACATGGACCGGCACATGCTCTATTTAGCCTTACATTCTCTTGGTCAGAGCAGTTATGAACAGTCTTAACATTGTTAGCTGGAATGTGCGTGGACTTGGCTCTGGACCAAAGAGATTGAAAGTGTTATCTCACCTGGATGATCTTAAAGCAGATATAGCTCTACTGCAGGAGACACATTTATGTACACAATCTCAGGACCTCCTGTGCAGCTCAAAATTTCCAGTCATATATTCCTCTAGTTATAACTCCAAGCAAAGAGGAGTTGCTGTTTTGATTAATAAAAACGTTACATTTACTCATAAGGATACAGTTACTGACCCAGAAGGTAGATTTGTAATTATTAATATATCCATTCAGAATAAGGACTATTGCATAGCCAGCATATATGGTCCGAATGTTGACGACTCTTCCTTCTTTCACAGATTCTTCACCTCACTCTCAGTTCACTCTGACTCCACAATCATTATAGGAGGAGACGTCAATCTGGTTCTGGACCCTGAACTTGACAGACTCAGCACAGCAGCAACCCAGCGCACATGGAGGTCTGCAAGTATTCTAAAACAGTACATGAATGATCTGGGTCTCTGCGACGCGTGGCGCTCATGTCATCCAAGCACTAAGGGGTTCACCTTTTTTTCTCCAGTTCACGGCTCACACTCCCGTTTAGACTATTTATTAACCAGTAACTCTCTTTTAAAAGAAATTAAAAGTTCCAACATTCATCCGATTATTATCAGTGATCATGCACCAGTCTCTGTAAATATTTCTAGGGAAATATCGACACCCTCAGGTACAACCTGGAGGTTTAATACGTCTCTGTTAAAAGACCAGGAATTTCTTGAATTCTTTAAAAAAGAGTGGGCAACCTTCCTAGAATTCAACAATACTCCAGACATCTCACCGTGCATTCTGTGGGAAACAGCAAAGGCAGTCATGAGAGGGAAAATCATTTCTTATTCAACGCACAAAAAACGCAAAGAGAAAGCAGATTTATTAGAATTAGAAAATAAAATCAAAACCCTGGAGACTGCTTATGCTGCTTCTGCACAGGAACACATTCTGGGAGATCTGAAAAATTTAAAGCTGCAGTTAAATGACATCATTAATAAACAAACACAATTTCAAATACAAAGGCTACGACTTGAAAGATTTGAAAACTCTAATAAATCTGGCAAATTTCTGGCTAATCAGCTTAAAATTAATAGAGAAAAATCATCAATCACCTCTATTACGGACCAAACAGGAAATATCACTCATGACCCGGTCAAAATTAATAACGCATTTAAAAACTTTTATAAAAACTTGTACACACCACAGATCAATCCGTCAGAGCAAAGTATTGACTCATTTCTTAATAATGTAAACCTACCCAGGTTGAATGAAGATCAAATCACAAACTTAGACTCTCCGTTCTCGTTGTCTGAACTTCATGAAGCTCTGTTACTTATGCCTAATGGTAAAGCACCAGGGCCTGACGGCTTTCCTGCTGAGTTTTATAAAGAATTCTGGGAACAGCTGGCACCAACGTTTTATGAAACGGTCACATTTATCAATGAAAGCCAATCAATGCCACCTAACATGAACTCAGCCAACATAATTCTTCTTCTAAAACCAGACAAAGACCCCACGAGTCCTTCAAGCTATCGCCCCATTTCTTTAATTAATGCAGATGTAAAAATTATCTGCAAAGCACTAGCACAGAGAATAGAAAAAATCACTCCTCACATAATTGACTTCGACCAAACTGGATTTATCAAAGGCAGACACTCGGATGACAATCTCCGAAGACTTGTTAATATTATAGACTTTGCCACCATTAACAACCAGGAAATGACTATACTATCGCTGGATGCTGAAAAAGCTTTTGACAGAGTAAACTGGAAGTTCCTTATTGCTGCCCTCCATAAGTTTGGTTTTGGAGAAGCATTCATCAAATGGATCAAAATATTATATCACAACCCCAATGCATCAGTTAGAACTAATAAACAGACTTCCAACAGGTTTTTTCTTGGAAGAGGAACCAGACAGGGTTGCCCACTCTCTCCTTCTCTTTTTGCTATATTTATTGAGCCTCTAGCTGCAGCAATAAGACAGAATGAGAGCATTAAAGGAATTAAAACCAAACACAGCCATCATAAAATTAGTCTCTATGCAGATGACATATTACTGTTTTTAAGTAATTTACATTCTGTAAATGAAACGGCAACAATCATTAATGAATTCTCCTCTATATCAGACTATTCCATTAATTGGAATAAGTCTGTTTTATTACCACTGAACAGTTATGCGGAGCAAAGACTCACGATACCAGTTAAATCAGGAAATATCAAATATCTAGGTATCAATTTTTCCCCCAAACTATCAGAACTGGTGCAGCTAAACTACACCCCATTACTGAAAAACATACAGGACGATCTAACACGCTGGACCAACCTGCCTCTGTCCCTTATGGGCAAGGTAGCCACGGTAAAAATGAAAATCTTACCCAAAGTTAATTATCTCTTTTCAATGATTCCCACACAACCGCCATTAAAATGGTTCAAAAAATTAGACTCATCCATATCAAGCTTTCTATGGAACAATAAACCTGCAAGAATTAGTCTAAAAACTTTAAAATCTGCAAAAAGCTGTGGAGGATTAGAATTACCTAATTTCCACAAATACTTTCTTGCAAATAGATTACAATACATCTTAAAATGGTTAAAAAATAATCCAGAAACCAACTCATGGTTAGACTTGGAACAGGCGTTATGTGGAAAGATCAACCTGTCAGATCTTCCATTTATTAGCCAAACAGTTAAAAAACAGGATTGTTTCAAAAGTATTAATATAAACGCCACTTTAACAGCCTGGTGGGAATTTCTCAAAATATCAAAAGCATCAATTCAACCGTGCAAAATGACACCCATCTGGAACAACCCAGACATCCTCATAAACAAAAAAATTATCCACTTCCCAGCTTGGCAAGCAGGGGGCATAAAACATCTAGAGCATATAATTATTGATAGAAGATTCATAACTCCCCAGGAACTTCAAGACAAACATGGAATAAATAACTTCTTGGAATATCAGCAACTTAAATCAAGTATTACTAAAAAATTTAAATACAGAGACAACGATTTAAAGCTACCAGATGTAGTTACCACTCTGATCAATTTCTCAATGAATAAAACTCTCTCCAAAATATACAAACTTTTATGTAATTTAGATAATAATATTTCACTTCCGACAACAAAATGGGATGCGGATTTGAGCATCAGCACAGATGAAAGCTTTTGGTCAGAACTTTGTCTAAACACCTTTAAACTGACAAAAAGTCCAAATCTGCAGCTAATCCATTTCAAAACCCTTCACAGAATTTACTACACTGGACAGAGGATGTTTAAGATGGGTCTCAGTATCTCAGACATTTGTCAGCACTGTGACAGTAATCTACCCGACAATTACATGCATGCACTGTGGTTCTGCACGCCTGTCCAGGCTCTCTGGCAGCAGGTATGTGCCGATTTATCAGTCTGGCTTAAGGTTTCAATCACAGCTTCACCGTCACTTTGTGTGCTTGGTGACATGAGTGCCATCGATGTAGAAGGAGGATTAGGCTCTATCATTTTCATAACTCTTTGCATTGCTAAAAAAACTATTTTAATAAATTGGAAAAGCAAGAAAAATATAAATATAAGTCAACACAGAAATCTGCTGCTTGATCAGATCAGCTTGGAAAAAATGTCAGCACAAGGTTCAAGTAACTTTGAAAGAATTCGGTCTCTCTGGTCTCCCATGGCTGACTCCATGACTTAGGGGATGGGGGGGCCTGGTCGTCGCTGCTCCTTGCCCTTCTGCCGTGGGCCGGGGTGGG